>JAQNBH010000004.1:32381188-32383688 GCA_028752905.1 Cladorhizidae sp. MBARI D1340-BT2 | reverse complement strand
TAATGATGTGATGATGATAATAATAATAATAATAATAATAATAATAATAATAATAATGTCGTTCTGGGTGTAAAAATGGCCGTTCCATCAGCTGCTGCCGCGAGTCGTTCTGGGTGTGCTGTCTGCCTGAGGAACATTTCTGCGTCTGTTTCTGGCCTTATTAGACCTCATGGCCCCGTCAACAGTCGCTGCTCCGGTTCTAGAAAGCCACCTGCTCTCCCACCTCAACAAACACGTGCTCTATCGTCTTTCGCCATTACCACACCGGCGGACGCGGACTCTTCAGACAATGGAGGTCAACCCATCACTGAAGATGAAGTGCTACCATCACCATCAGTTTCGCCAATGCCTACGCAAAGGTTAAAGAATGGCCTCCTGAAAAGGTTGCCCCGTGGCTCAAGAGAATTAGCAGCCAAGAAACTTGCATCTATTGTAGATAGTGTGGTTCTACTTAATGACCAGCATACGTGGAGCCGGCTACTCCATTTTGCCTCAAGGTGTTTGAAGCTGCCCAAAGGTGATAGGCATGTGAGTTTGACCTCTGCAATAAACAAGCAAATCAGAGATGAGCTCAATGATACTACCATTGATTCAGGTTCCCACTTTGGACAGAGAGTTAACAAAAGAAAGCCAGACGATCCATTGGAGCACTTAGCCAATAGAGTAGCCAGCAAGCTTGAAGAAGGCAATTTCAAAGGTGCTGTTAGACTTGCCTGCGGTGATGATACTCTAGCTGACCACTCGGCTGCTACCCTAGAGGCTCTCAAACTAAAACACCCTGAAAAACATCCTGACACCTGCATTGGCCCCATCCCAGATCCCAACCTTTATTCGTTTACCATCTCTGCACGTGAAGTAAAGAAAGCAATCTACTCCTTCCCCAATGGCTCAGCAGGAGGCCCTGATGGTCTCCGCCCACAACATTTAAAGGACATGACGGGACCCTCTGCAAAGGAGGGCGGCCAGATCCTACTCAAAGCCCTGTGTTCCCTCATCTCACTCATCCTGGCGGGGAGGACTCCACCTGAAATTTGCCCACACTTTTTTGGTGCTTCTCTGATTGCCCTGAGAAAGAAGGATGGAGGGATTAGACCGATTGCTGTTGGATGTGTTTTGAGAAGACTTACTGCTAAGTGTGCTAGTTTCTTTGCCTTGCAACAAGTACTAGAGTTGTTGGCACCTCGTCAGCTTGGATATGGTGTAGTCAGAGGTGTCGAAGCTGCTGTACATGCCACCCGTACTTACCTCAGCAATTTGCAACCGAACCAAGCCATCATCAAGGTGGATTTCAAGAATGCATTCAACAGCATTCGCCGTGACAAAATGTTACTTGCTGTAGAAGAATTCATTCCAGAATTACTCCCCTTTGTCCACTCTGTCTATTGTTGTGATTCTTTCCTGCTCTGGGGTGATGAGATGGTGTTATCCTCTGAGGGTGTACAACAGGGCGACCCTCTTGGTCCACTTTTGTTCTGCCTCACAATCCATAAGCTATGTAATAAGCTATCTTCTGATTTTGTCACCTTCTATTTGGATGATGGCACAGTCGGAGGAAGTCGTGAGGATGTAATGAAGGACCTGTTAATGATAGAGGAGGAAGCAGGCACCCTTGGCCTTGAACTCAACCGTAATAAGACGGAGCTTATTTGCCCCGATCCAACAACCAGAGGAATTGTTCTAGCCGCCTTCCCAGGTCTACAAGTGGTGAACACGGACGATGCCACCCTTTTAGGGTCTCCGCTCGGGGATCCCAGATGTGTGAACAAGTGTATTGGTGAGAAAGTGAATGTTTTGAAGTTGATGGGAGATAGAATTAAACACCTACACTCTCATGATGCACTGGTATTATTGCGCCACTCATTTGCTATTCCCAAGATGATGCACATCCTCAGGACCGCTCCTTGCTTTGCATCTTCATGTCTGGAGGAGTATGATGCTCTTCTTCGTTCAATCCTCAGCAACATCTCCAACACAAACCTGAGTGATAAGTCATGGCTGCAAGCAACCTTACCCAGTGAAAAAGGGTGGCCTTGGAATTAGGAGTGCAGTTCATATTGCACCATCATCTTATCTAGCTTCTGTTCAAGGATCAACTGACCTAGTCCAGCACTTGCTTCCAGAACCACTTCAAGGTTGCTCTACTCCTCTAGTAACATCAGCTCTGTCAGTGTGGCAGAAGGGTCATGAGCAATCCCCTCCTCTCCCTCCTGCCTCACATCATCAGAAAGTGTGGGACCATCCAAGAGTACAAGCCAGAGCAGATTTCCTACTTGCTGAAGCTCCTGATGCTCAGTCCAGAGCTCGCCTCATTGCCACCTCTGCTACAGAGTCTGGTGCATGGTTAAATGCCTTGCCTGTCTCCTCTCTGGGTTTGAGAATGTCTGATGACTCCATCCGCATTGCCATAGGCCTCAGACTTGGAGCCTCATTATGTCAACCCCATCAATGTGAACATTGTGGAGATGCCGTGGACCATCTGGCTACCCATGGGCTTAGTTGC
>JAQNBH010000004.1:32338688-32376188 GCA_028752905.1 Cladorhizidae sp. MBARI D1340-BT2 | reverse complement strand
ATAATAATAATAATAAATAATAATAATAATAATAATAATAATAATAATAATAATAATAATAATAATAATAATAATAATAATAATAATAATAATAATAATAATAATAATAATAATAATAATAATAATAATAATAATAATAATAATAGTATAGTAATTATAGTAATAATAATAATACATTTTAAATTATAAACAGATAATGATGATAATGATGATAATAATAATAAATAAATTAATTAAAAAATTAAAAAATAATAAAATAAATAATAATAAAATAATAATAGTAGTAGTAGTAGTACATGTAGTAATAATAATAATAATAACAATAATAATAATAAACATAATAAACAAATTATAAACAAATTAAACAAATTAAAAAAATGTAATTATGGTGGTCGTGGCTTCAAGTTCAGGCTCTTCAGAGTAGTTCCCCAGCAGCCAGGCAAGTCCATTCCACAGTCTCGATTGAACCGCTCACACTTTGGTGCTATGCCGATGTGCAATGCCTCCTTCACAAGCAGTTTGTTGTTATTATCAACTCTCAACCATCGACTTAAATTTTCAACCATCGACTTAAGTTTTCTTCTCAACATTTCGGCTTGATGCTCTAGCTTATCATTCATTCAATCAATTTTTTTTAACTTAATTTTGGTGAGCCTCAGAACAATAACAATCAAAGTACTGATTGGATATTACAGTAACTTGCAAATAAGCTCTTGTCTTTGATATAACGACACTGATACTATACGACATGAATAATACAGAAGCTATATATACATATTTAGAATCATTGGTATAAGTTTTGTTATAGACCTAGTCTTTTGTTTTCTACTCAAACTGAACTACAACTTATTATATGTAGTTGTTTGCATCATAAAAAATAGTTATTACTTTGACATCATTATTAGCTAGTGGGGCTTTACAACTGGTGCGGTTCAATTGAGACTGGCTGCATAATTATAATTGGAGGGGTAGTTATAACTGGAAGGGCATCTCTAAAGGCATTGGCATAATTATATGGTATACATAATTATATATATATGGGAATGAATATCAGTGTATTTCAACTATTAACGAATAGGCAATATGCATGCAATTAGCAAGTTCTACTGCATCTTAAATTCTATCGCTGTCAGTCCATGAGGTTGCCATGGTATTTAGGGGGGTGAGGGGGGGGGGGCGGGTGTCCCCCTTGGAAGTTGTATTATTAAAATTCTTATTGATGTTGATAAGTGCTTGACATCATGCCCCCCCCCCCCTCCCCCTTAATATCCCTCGCCCCCCCCCCCCCCCCCCCCCCCTGGACAATTTTCTAAATGAAACCCTGGTCATGGCCTATTAACTATTTAGGGTCAGGAATTAAACTAATGTGTGTGCGCCTGAATTATAAAGTGATGTAATGAAGTAATAACAGCAAGGGTCAAGGGTGCCTTCTTCATCACTTGAGGTCTTTATCAGGTAAGTAATGTCGATATGCGCCTTGTTACCCTAGTGATACTTGAGTAAACTAAGACTTGGAGTATTTGTTTGTTCTCTAGCTCACTAGCATTTAGGTCAAGTCATTTTAGCTTTTAACTGTCTGGTAGACCACAAACTTCTAAAGCTCTATTGTGGCAAGAAATGAATTTGTCTCGAGTCCTTCCATTTTATATTCTAAATATTGCTGCCTTCTGGTGTAGCTAGCCATTTGGCTACTTACTTTTTGTGTTGAGAGTGGGTGGAGGAGAGATTTTTTGTCCAAGGTGATATGACTTCACTTGCCACAGTGATCCTCTCCATTTCACCAAATTGTGGTGTTTTTCTTGTAGAGTTAAGTTTGATGGCACCTTCTAACGAACAATTAGACTTCGATTTCACGATGCGAGCTTGAACGTAGCTTTTTGGTAATGGCTACCAAGTTGCGTTCTTTGTGCAGATATATCTGCTATCATCGGGAACATGAAACTCACATGCACTGACATACCTGCATCTGTACTTAACTTTGCATTTTTTTCATTTTTAAATGAATTTTTTTTATTTAAAAACTGAAGGCTTTAAAGGCTCAATATTGTTATCGCTTTCATGAGTTTCCTCATCAGCTATTGCAATGACTTGTCACTGAGTTGAAGAATAACTGAAAGAAGTAATCACCCTTTTAGGCCTACAATAGAATCTATATTTTTCTCAAGTCTGCTTGTAGCTTAGCCTATTGACAATGAGCTATAAAATTAATTTAAGTCTTCCATCTTTCAGCTTTAGCACAGGAGGATGTCTGACATGATTTTTTTCAAGTGTTATAGTTAACTAACTAAAACAACGAAGCGAAATTTGTTTCCACAATTATATTAGAGTTCTAGTTCCCCGAAAGACATAATAAGAGGGCATTTGTAATGAATATGTTGAAATGACATTATGTAGGTCATATTGGCTCAAGCTGTGGTCTACATGGCCAGATCAGTGGAAGTGTATGTGGCTTATAAGAATGCTAAAGCCTGTGTGAAGAATCACAGAGGCTCACTGCCTCCAATTCCTCTTCATCTACGCAATGCTCCCATGCAGCTCAAGAGAGATCTTGATTTTGGCAAAGGGTACAAGTACAACCCTATCTTTCCTGACGATGTCCAACAGAGTTATATGCCTGAAGAGTTCAACTCGGTGAACTTTTTTTGAATTATATTAATATTACCAAAATGTCATAGCTAAACTTTTATTATCATATTCATCAAACATATCTATTTCGTCATGCATTTCCTATTTGTCTGTCAGTCTTTCACTCAATCAATTTCATCAAACTATGATTCTCTTTTTTTCTAAATAAATCTTCCTCTATTAATTTGCTTTGCTCGTGTATTAGGGAGTTTGCTGCTTCTTCATTACTATGTACATTCGAACAGTGCTATTGTCTTCACTGTCAAAGGTCTGGGCTCTGCTGTCTGGTCATTTTCTGTTTCATATTTCTCTCGTTACTTAAGCTCTTTCTTGCTGGCTCCTCCAGCTCCTCAGCTAGATGAAAAGTATTCCATTGGCATGTGCGGTGTAATTCTCTATGGTCCATTGTGATGCACATTCTCGGAGGATGTACATACAGTATATACCTGGATAGATGTATTAACACTATCTCGGCACTTAGTGCACCTTGCACTATTGTTTTGAAATAGGAAGAATTGACTTCACTCTCCCACATGGTGCATGGTCATAAAAAATGTGGTACTAAGCTTGTCAATAATGCTTGGAATAGCTAAATCTAGTATCCACCAATAATACTTAAAGGTAATAGTTAGGGATGTATACAGAGGGTGGCACCCTGGGATCGACATTATTGGCTACCTCCTTAATTAAGTAACTAATGCAAATAACAAACATCTCCAAAGGTAACGCATAAACTTGCAATGATAACTCAACTATATACACCGGTCATTATTTTCTCTAGGATTTCCTCAATTTCACTGCATCAATTTCAGGTCCTTCAATCGATACCCTCGTCAGCTACGTTACACTGCAGTTTGCTAGGAGATTGCATAGTTTGCTTTTAGATGACTGCATTATGGTTCCACAGAGGCAGTTGCCTAATGGAAGCACCAACAAAATGTTCATCATTTTAGAAATAATTATATACAACCATAACTTGTTTCTTTTATGTGTTGCACAGATGGAGGGCTTGTGCTCATTGCCATCACATCCTTCTTCTCTTAGAAAACAGCTCTCCTATAAAACCTGCCATTCTCTTAGCAATTCTTTATTGATCTTACTTCTGCCTTTTCTCCATAGAAGTTAGCCTGTTTCCATAAGCTCTGAGAAGTGTCTCATCATCAGGGATAAGAAATAATGAGGCTGAGATAATTTACCTCACCTGAGAAGACCACAGTGATGGTTCCACTGTGGTCTTGGTAGGGAATATATAGCATTCATGTGGGCTTTAAAAGCTGAAAAGTGAGCTTCCTTATCCTCTCCTTTTTCCAGCTGGCAGAATCTGATTATCCTATCTGTTGAGGTGGTCACTGGTTGTGGTGATACAGACTCAGTGTGGTCATCTATTGTTCTAGCAAGTAGTCTTTCCCATCGTTGTTCTCTTGCAGATTCTTGTTTTCTGGCTTCTTCTCTTTCTTGTCTCTGACATTCCTCTTGTTCTTGGCATCTCCTCTCATCTTCTGCCTATTATTTTTGCATGGAGGCCTACATGAATTGCATCATCATGACCATTGGGTTTGCCTGATCCGGCGTGGTCTGAATTCTGGGGAGTGGCCTTGGACTTCCTTCAGACAATCCCTGAGTTCTATTTGTGACTCCAGTCCAAGCTCCAAGTCGTGGTAATTCCATACTGGCTGTTATCTGCTGTAGTAATGTCTCGGATGTGTCTAGCAAAGTTCCACCTGTTTCCGTAGTATGATCTCCATGATGCTGAGTATTCCCTCTGAGATTGTACACCGACATTCTCAATTGTAACGATGACAACAACAACAACAATAACAACTGGAGAACAAATTGTAGCTGAAGCTCTACTCTGAGTAGCACTGGTCATACTTGGCAGGTATCCCACTGCTGCCACCAGATGTCACAGGGACTGCCTGTGCAACCCTGTAACCTGTCTTGATTAGTAACTTTGCCACCAAATAGCTATCTAGCTACCACTCCACCGATAACTTGTTGTAAGGTAACTTTATTATAACAAGGACAACTGACAATGACTGAGCACTGCACAACTCCTTTTACTGCTGCGAGGCCTCCGAGTTTGCTAATAATATTCATACTCAATCAACAATAGTTAATTACATTCTACAGACTGGTGTGTGTGTACAATTAACTACTTGTATGGTTCAAAACCAGTCATGTCTCAGATGGCCCTGTGACAACAGTGTATGTAGATTGCATCTTATGAACTCTACTTACCTTCCCATTCAAAATTAATGTCACAGCACCACCATATCCTTGGCCAATCAACTTTCTTAATCAAGTTGCTTCTGCTGTAATAAATACTGTAAAGCTTCTGCTATAGTACCAGCAACTCTAGAACAGACATGAAGTACGGCTAAGAAGTGCTTCTCTGGTTATCCATTAACTAACCATCTGCCACAGGTGGATAACTCCTCCTGAATACTGCACTCTTCAGCAAAGAAGGAAAAGTAGGGACTTTCATGGAGACTACATATATGCTTTCTTTCAATTTCAATCCAAGTGTCAATAAACACCCTAGCACTGAATCTTGATGCGTATTGAGCATTATATGGCCATTTACTAAGATGTTATTCTAGCAATTTGTCACCATTAAGCACTTGGAGCTGAATTAGCTCCTTGTATATACGTGGTTGAGTATTGAATATGATTCTTGACCAAGAAGTGTATGGATCACATCAGTTTTAGAGTGACCTCACAATTATTATTCTTTTTAGCTTGTTTAGCTGCAGCTGCACATTATTTCAATGACATTCTGCTGTTCTATGCTTAGCCATTCTTGCTTTAATTGATGAGTCTTGGTGCCATTTAGTTAGATCCACTATGATGTTTCAGTAGTTCTGTGACATATCAACAATTACCTGTTGTCCACCCACCTTTTGCTCTTGGATATGGCCTTCCCTATTTGAATACAAACATGTCCACTTTAGGGTCTTCCTTCTGTAACCAAGGACAAACTTTCTCCAAATCTTTCTAAGTAGCTTAGCTGTTGCTTGTAACATTTCTTTTTCTGTTGTGCAGATAATTTCAGATAATTTATTAGAATGGGCTGGTCATGAATGTCTTGCTCTTGACTCCTTTCTGCATGACAGAGTGATACCTTTGTATCCGACTCTTCATTAATCTTTAGTGGATATCCCCTTCAAATACAACAGGGGCAATTACGCATTTCCGCTAGATGGAGGAAGAATCTTCCCAGCTATTTTACCATCCCCATGAGAAGCGTGTGAGCTAAGGCATGCTCTCTGGTGCTTTTATCTTGGCAATGACTGTCGGCTTTGAGGGGTCTGGTTGTATTCCTCGCTGATCGATGAGATGGCCGAGGAATGTCATTTTTTATTGAATTTGTCTTTGTTCAATGTTCCCCCAGCATCTACTATTCTTTGGAGTGCTGTTGTCAATCTAGCTATTTGATCTTTCCCAAATATGAGTACATCATTCATAAAGCAGATAACTTCCTTTAGTCAAGGCAATATTTCGCCAACTGCTTTTGGAAGAACTTGGGGGGGTACTACATACACCAAAGGGTAGTTTTTCGAATGCATACCCTTCGAACAGTGTTATGAATGTTGTAAGTAGTATTGACTCTTCTGCCAAGGATTTCTGCCAGAATCCCGAGCAGTGGGATACCTTTTATCACCGCAGTTCTACGCTAGAAGCCCTAAGCACAGCAGGTCTTCAAAGAACTCAGCACGCAGACTGGGCAACAATGTCTTTGAAGACCAGGCAGAGGAGTGAGTCAGAAGTAGAGAGCAATGCCTGTTCTGCTATATAGCACTGTGACCAAAGCAGGAGACAGTAATGCAGTATTGCTACTGTTTCTGCAACGAATGCAGGGGTGAGAAGAGAAGCTCGATTACGACCAGGGAAGAGGAAAGAAAAAGATCAGAAGGAATACTAACAGAAGGAAGAAGAAAGACAACGGGAACGATTGGGATGGGAAGACAAGAGGGAGAAGGCATTTGAAGTACTTCTCGCCAGAATTCGATGGAGATGGACCAGGCCAGCTATCAGTCCCTTCTCTCACAGTGGAGGTCCAAAAGTGCCACCGTTTCGCAAGCGGGAAACCGAAGAAAATGTCGACACATATTTTGGAGCATTTGAAACTCATGTGGAGTTCCATGATGTACCTAACAGTCAATTAAGTAAGTATCTGTGTCCAATCCTTAACCCAGATGCAAATTTCATGTATATGGCAGGAAGCAATACAATATGCTAAAAGAAGCCCTGTACAAGCATTACAGGATCTCACGGGAAACGTACCAAGCAACGATGCTACAGGTTCGATGACAAATGTGGTAAATTTAGACAACTTGTGGAAGCAGGTACCAGAGCCTTTACTGAAAGTGGGTGCAGGATTCCACCACTTTAGGAGATATGGTAGAACTGTCATCCATGGATGCTGTAATCACCTAACCCAATTTCCAACCACGTAAAGGATCATGCTCTGACAACAGTAAAGGACCAAAATGACAGATAAGTTTATGCTGGCACGGGGATGGAGTCTCGACCAGATTAGCGACCGGGAGGTCACTAACCGGGAAAATGGTAGGACACAGCATAAACGAGAAGAACGCCAGCAACCAAGGAAGAAGTGAAATTCTCGACAAGAACAATTGTAGTCAACCCGAGCAAAACTGCTGGAGTGAAGCAGCAAGAAGTCCAATGCAAACTGGAAGAAGCAATCAAAGTTTGACCCTGCATGAGAACCAAGATGTTTTGCATGTAATGAGTATGGACAGTACTCTTCTGAATGTCCCACAAAGAAGGAACGTAAGAATATCCTCTAACTCGAAGACCTCAACTTAGCCGTCACCCTGACCGCCCGAGAAGAAGCCGATCTGGTGGAGTCTGAGATCGTTCAGAAGGTGGTCATACAAAAAAGATGAGAGGACAAGACATAGGCCAGATACTCCTGGATACAGGAGCTGACAGAACAGTGGTGAAAAACTGCCTGGTGCTGAGGTGCCAGGACAGGAGAAGTCGTGCAGATGGAGTCATACACGGGAAGGTGGAGTCTTACCCCTTGGCTGAGGTGGACCTGGAAGTCGTACACTGTAGAGTCATGTTGACAGTAGTTCTGGAGGAGCATGGTAAGTATGATGTGCTATTAGGTACTGACATTCCAGGCTTGTGGGAGCTAGGATGGTAGCTGGGAATGCTCAGGCTCTCCAGGTGGTGCAGACCAGATTTCAGACGATGGGGGAGGAAGGAGACCGACACCAGAAGGACTGCGAACCCGGCCAAGAGAGTTCCATGGAAGAACCTACCTGGAAATGGAGAGAATCAGAGACTGAGACCGACTCGGAGCAAGAAGGCAAACCAAGCGATGTCACAGAGGAGGAACCCTCAACCGAAACGGAGACAACGGATTCTGAGAGGAAGGAGCTTTCTAGATCAGCTAAGAGGGTAGAACGAAAGGCTGCCTGGAGAAGATGCTTCGGGAACAAGAGAGAGAAGCATTAAATGTCAACAAGCAGAAACCGAGGACAGCCCTTTCACAGTACTATTATGGAAAAAGGTCATCGATAGAATGGGTGAGCAAGTGCTGTTGTTAAGTGTTCCTGTACAGAAGATGGCTACTCCTGTCTGTAGCCCACAAGCCAGGACACCTGGGGAGAGACCAAACATACCGATGGTTGGAAGATGAATACCACTGGCAAGGTATGTATGCTGATGTACGAAAAATGTGTCAAGCATGTACCGAGTGTCAGATGGTTTGCACGTTGGAGGAAACAGCCGGCACCACTTCACCCTCTACTGGTAATAAACGAACCATTCTCGAGAATTGGGATGGATGTACCATACCTATGTGCTGGGGGAATACCGAAGAGCCCCACATAAATCCACTGGTTTCACCCCTTCTGATCTGCTCTATGGGAGGCAGATCAGGGGACCTCTCCAGAACCTGAAGGAGCAGTGGACGGCAAAAGAGGGAGTGCCAACCAATGTTGTGATGTACATAACTACTGTGCAGGACGAATTGCAGAAAGTATCTCGGGAGAGAGAGGAGGAACAGAAATCTAAACACAAATACCAGTTCAACCAAAAAGCACAAAGATGGATATTCCAACCAGGAGATCCAGTCTTGCTGAGGAATGCACCGAAAGGACAGAGTCTCCATGCCGAGTGGGATGGACCCTACCCGGCGATGCGACGATGTGATGAGACAACCTACGAACTCCACATGCTGGAGCATCTCTGGAAAAGGGTAAAAACGCACATGAACTTATTGAGATCTTACAATTCCCCAGGATTGTTCAGCCTGAATGCAACCGAGATCTTGGAGAGAGAGAGATGTCTGACTGCTTTGAAGCCGAGGAAGGAGAAGTTCTGCCAGACAGGGAAGCAGCTAACCAGGAGCAGGGAGACAAATAGAAACTGCAGTAGCTGATGCAGAAACACCATGCTCGCTTCAAGAAGAGACCTGGCTCTGCTGCAGGTCAAGAGATATGAATAGAAACAGGAGATGCCTACCCACTAAGTCAACCGCCCTACCGAATGCCAACAGACAAGCAAAAGAAGCTGGAGGCAGAAGTTAAGACACTATTGAAAAACAGATTGATTCGACCATTGGGAAGCCCTTGGGTATCACCAGTAGTGCTAGTCTCCAAGGCAGAGGGAGGACTGAGACTGTGTGTTGCTACAGGCGACTAAATAGAATCACTAAACCGGACCTGTTTCCATTACCTAGGGTCGATGAACTGATTGACGAGCTGGCGAGCGCAAGATTCCTTCACAGCTCTGGACTTATCAAGAAGTTACCCCCACCAGGTTCCAGTGCACCACTACTTGATTCTGAAAACAGCATTCATCACGCCGAAACGAAAATGGGAGTACCTCCGAATACCATTTGCGCTCAAAAATGCTCCCTCAGTATTTCAGCGAATGGTGAATGCGGCTCTGGCAAACATGGCTTCATTCACTGCAGCCTACATTGATGATATTGTTGTTTTCAGTCTGAAGTTTGCTGTCCCACAACTCACTTAGCATATATAGCAGAGAATAATATGATATGAATATGATTAGCTTAACCCACCAAACAGTGCTCACAATATGTTCTTTATAAGGGCTGTGCTGGGTTAGTCTTGTGGTGGTTCAGTTCAAGTCTAGGACTTGCCTACCATACTTGTGAGTATCAATTGAATTCTAGATTTACTATTAAGTTATCTTTGTCACTTATAAAAACTATTTCAAGGGACCCATAATTATATTATCCAGGGACCCATAATTATTATATTAAATAACTTTTCAAATCATCCATACCAATTAGTAAAGAATGATAGACAAACAACTGTCTCTATCGCAGTCTGTATACTTCCTCTCCCTTGCTCCATCTGTATACTTCGAAGCATTTAATTATTCAGGAAGGTATATTTTGGGGGGGGACTGTAAGGAATATATAATACCATAATAAATCCAACGTATTCATGCTTATTCATATAGTTTATAACCCCCCTCCCCTCAAGTTCAAATGTTCAAGTGATGACTAGGGAAATGGCTCATCCCCTTTGATGGCAAAGATCCCATTACTGCCTCTTTATACAGATAAAAGCCAATTACAGTATTGATCTGTACATGATCTGTAATTATGATGTCATCTTGATGTTGTAATACCTAGATTGTAATCTGGAAAGAATTTACCAGTTTGGAACTGGTGCAAGTATACCTTTAATACGTGTATTTGATTACTCGATTTAAAAAGTTTGATAAAATGTTCAAAACACCTCTGCAGGGTTTCATTTAGGGGGGAGGCAGCCACGCCTGACCACCTTTTTGCCCCCCCCCCCCCCCCCCCCCCCCTTGCAAATTGTATATTAAAATTCATTAGAAACTTTGTCACATCTTTAACCCCCCCCCCCCCCATAATATCCAGATTCCTCAAGTTGCCCCCCCTTACAATTGTGTGTGCCTCAACGCACACACACAATCTCATTAGATGATCCCTGCATTTCATGAAGCTAATATGTTAATAAGTTAATAACCTCTGCCTATTCTCATTTATGTAAGCAGAAATTTGTATCTTGACTTTCAGACTTTGAGGCACACACAACAAAATCAAGAAGCTACGAAACCAAAGTTGAAATTTGATGATAATGTCACACAGGATGACCCAGGTCGATGTCCTCAAGGATAGCATCAATTTCCTTATCTTCCAAGTCATTCCCGGCTTCTTCTCTATCACCATGGTTACGACCTGTTGCACAGTGCACATGTACATGAATAATAATATGGCATATATTTCTAGTAGAACTTCTGTCTCACATACTCATATCATTCACTAGTAAATCCATGACATCATCCGTCAACAAGTCGACATCCCCATTGATCACCTCGCCCTCTTCCTGGACAACATTGTTGTTACTCCTATGAGCAACATGAGAGTCCACCGCACCAGTATCAGTCCCCACACTGTGCTGGACTGCCAGTGACATACTGGAATTAGTAGACGGAAGGTTGGCAAAGGACAGGTTGAAGAAGAAACTGACTTTGGTGGTGACCTCTGGATAGTCTCTGACCGTTTTGAGGATCTCAGATTTCAGATTTTGAAAGTGCTTCAGAAGATTTGCATTGTCCTGCAAAAGAAAGAAGAAAGAGAGCAATGGTGGTAGAGTGAGGCAATGCTAACCGGCATTCTCTATATTGGGAGAGCACTTCACAAACACGAGAGAGAGAGAGAGAAGACAAGAACACATCCATAAACTTGTATCCCGCACTTTGTGATCCTGTGTACATGAAGTAGACCGAGTCATCTCTATTGAGAGCAACCGCTTTTAATAGATCTAGTCTGCTGGATTGAGAGGAACAAATTACTTAGGCTGTTTAATTCCATAGAGACTTCCCATCTCTCTTTAGCAGAGAGATAGATAACTAGTAGAGCTAAAAGGAAGAAATTTCATTTGATACTTTAAAGGAATTTCTTTAAATCTTTTTTAAAGAGGATCCTTAAAGTATTTTATACAAGCTGAAAGTAATCGTACAAGAATAAATACCATTGCTTTATACAGCCTAACACTCCTGAAAATATGAACATGATAAGGAAAGCAAAGCCTTGATGGTTTGAAGCCAGGCTACAACAGCAACGGATATCAATAGTTCCCCCCACTGTTGGACTACGTTTATCCTCAAGTAGATAGTCCCCAATGATTACTCTGGGACCGGAAATACTCGCAACTCTACACTACTCTGAATGAAATAGTGTGCACTCTTTCATTAGACCATGCATGCCTTGAATGCCTTGACCAAATAAAATTTAAAAAATATTTAAACATGCACTTGGGCTTCCAGGAAACAGACTTATAAAATTATTATGCCTTGGGGTAGTAATGGGTAGTAATACTTTGGGGTAGTAATACTAATGTAGGAACCATACATAGAAAGTCATTATTAAATTTGGCTAAGTATATGTATTACAGATCCAGATTATACATAGGTACAGATGCCATGCACTAATGCATAAAGGCTCATCACTGAAACCCAGCCTTGTGTTTTGAACGACATACAGCATGAAAATAGAGTGTGTTGAAGTCATCCATGAGAGCCGAAAAGTGGTGGGATGTCCAATAAGGAGCAAATAATGAAGTGGCATTGAAACTTTTATGAGCTCAAACTTCAAAACGCTCTCTTAATATCACTTCATGATATTGTCTCTGGCATGTGAACGTTTAAACTCAATACCTTTTGTATAAACCCTGTGGTGCTAAAAACAAAACTCATTGTCCCAAAGTCAGAATTAAGTGAAATATCATGCAGCTGCCAAGTGTTCAGTCTGTCACCTGTCAATCAAGTGTCATATGCCAAGCAAGCGGCAGCTGAGAAATAGGGTCAATGGTGCCGTGGTGTTTGTATGCATTGTAGATGCTGACAGGGAACGGTTTACAGTAATTCTGAGGCCTTGCCAAAATTCGAAAAATCTGTTCACTTTAGTCTGTACACAGCTGCTTTCAACGTAGTTGACAGCAGTTTTTGATTGAGACTTGTTTTGTCAGTGTAGGAGCAAAGATTGCTCAAGAATTCCTGTGAAAGAACTTGGAGCACATGGTCAATTTATAGGATATTAAAAAGATCAAGACAACTGGATCCATAAGCCAGAGAGAGGATAGCCCAGGACTGTCTGTTCGCAGCAGAACATTGACTATGTCGAGGAAATTATAGCATTCCAGAAGGACCAACTGGAAATGCACAAATCACAGCGGTAAAAATTGCTAAAGATCTGGGAGTTTATTGTCGACCTATTCAGCCTCGAGGCTTTCAAGAGGATTAAAGTGTCTCCACATGTGATAAACTGTTAAAATTGTTGAAGAGGAAAACTCACTGCAAGCGATTAAATGACTATATTGAAAGAAGAATGTTAATGCAACGTGATCGCTGATGAAGAAAGGTTTTAATGTGGAAATGGTATGGAATAGACAGAATGATGTTGTATACAGTATAGTGTGAGGAAGAAGAAAATTTCAGTTTCCAGATTTTATCACAAAACTTTAATATTAAAAAAAATCATGGTATCACCAGGTGCTACCGAGAGAGGAAATACATGGATACATTGGAAAACCAAGGTAATTCTGCAAGTGACATGAAACTCGTGGATAATGGCCGCCTTTCCGATTGTCACCGCCTGTACCACAACAACTATAGGATGGGGCCACACCCCATACCAGTAAAGTCAAGTAAGAACACTTTGTGGAAGTTGAGACCAAGTTCATTAATAAGGATGACTGGCCTCCATAATAATCGGAGTTCAACCCAATGGATTACCACATTAGGGGGTCCCTAGCTGAGAATGAGTATTGAGGTCAGAGTGAGAAATTCACTGAATGCTAGTTAATTAAAGGAACATATTTCCCAGAGTTGAGAAACCAACGCAGAGATCAGGAAGTCCATTGCTCGTGGCAGAGATCAGGAAGTCCATTGCTCGTGGCAGAGATCAGGAAGTCCATTGCTCGTGGCAGAGATCAGGAAGTCCATTGGCTCGTAGCAGAGATCAGGAAGTCCATCGCTCGTGACAGAATTCAGGAAGTCGATTGGCTGGTGGCAGAGATCAGGAAGTCCATTGCTCGTGGCAGAGATCAGGAAGTCCATTGCTCGTGGCAGAGATCAGGAAGTCCATTGCTCGTGGCAGAGATCAGGAAGTCCATTGCTCGTGGCAGAGATCAGGAAGTCTATTGCTCGTGGCAGAGATCAGGAAGTCCATTGGCTCGTGGCAGAAATCAGGCAGTCTATTTCTCGTGGCAGAGATCAGGAAGTCCATCGCTCGTGACAGAGATCAGGAAGTCTATTGGCTGGTGGCAGAGATCAGGAAGTCCAGTGCTCATGGCAGAGATCAGGAAGTCCATTGGTTCGTGGCAGAGATCAGGAAGTCCATCACTCGTGACAGAGATCAGGAAGTCTATGGCTGGTGGCAGAGATCAGGAAGTCCACTGCTCATGGCAGAGATCAGGAAGTCCATTGGGTCGTGGCAGAGATCAGGAAGCCCATTGGTTCATGGGAAAATGAGATGGGGGGGGGGGGGGGGGGGTGCATTGAAAACATGTGACATTAACAGAAATCTTTATTGAATTATTTTGCTGAATTTGAGTTTGGGGACATGAATTCCAATCTTTCTGTGAATCTGATCGATCCCACAGATTAACCTGCACAATCTGTAAATTTCCAGAATGTAGATTATTGGCAGGCTATCTATTAAGTTGCATTATCTTTGAATTTCAAATTTATACATACGTTAGTCTGAAGGTTTTCAACAAAGATAACGTACTTAGCCACTTGAGTCCGAGGTAAAGTGAGTTCATGCTCAATGATTAAAGCAACTGTCCATCCAAGAAAAAACTCTCTCAATTTTCCCAACAGAAAACTGTTTAGTAGGACAGACATCTTCATTTGCTCTGGGTATAATCACATTTCAAGGATACAGTTAAAACATTGGAAGAGGAGTCACATCACCTGTGTGCATAGTACAATCATAGCAATTTCCCCTTATATACCAGATATATATATATATGGTTTCTCCTAATGGCATGTTTGGAGACTTTCTACAGTGACTCTCTCCTGCTGGAAAATACACCACGACTACTAGTGCAAACTTTTGACCAAGAACTGCCCACATCCTAAATAGTTGTCATGTCTGGACAGTGATGCTATACTTAGAGACACGACTGTGTTCTATCAGAGACAGCAAGGCGATTGAACTTGTCCTCCAGCTACATAAAAAGATGGATGCAGGCCAAGAGGCGAGCCGCCATCCCACCTGACACAAACACCACAGAAATCTGTAGCTATTGGATATAATGATAGTCCCCCAATCAATTTATATCAGATCTGGCCCGAGCAAGAATGAGGAGACAAAAAAAAAGAAGGGTATCATCACATTCAAGTCATCTTGACACAGTGGAAATCAGAGCTCTGGGACACTTGACATCGGAATCCATTGATGTACATAGTAACTGATGCCATCCCAATATGAGATCAACACAGATGGTGTATCCGATTCTAGTGCAAGTATCCCAATGGGAATTGCCATAACGGCAAATATATTCTGGTTGTAAATTCTGTTTGTAAACTACAGGTCTGGAACAGTTCTAGACTATGTCTATTTACAGGTTGGCTGAATTCCACCCACACCCCCTCTCTCTCTCCTCCCTCTCCCACATCGCCAAGCCCATTCATGGTGTGTAATATTGATGTTTATATGCATCCTATTGGAACTCAGTGAAGGTTATCTTCGCTGTCTATTATGCAATGCAGAATACCAAATGCAGTGCAAGAAATTGCAGTCGGACATCAAGACATTTTTTGAACATCTCATGTATTTGTCTGAACAAAAATCAATTTTGCTCTGCCCAAATGTCCGAGCAATACTAATGAACTAGAATATGCACATGCGCACAGCCTCTTTAAATTAAACATTTACATATGCCTGTATGAAAGATTATAATGTTAACCTGTGTCTATTTGTGTAGGTATAATTTTGCAAAGTCTTAGAATGGCAGCACAAAATTGATTGTACTCGGACAAATTGATTTGGGTTGTTGTAATTTCCCCACACTGAAATGTCATGACAAAGAACAGAGAAGCAACAGTGTTAAACAACAAGACATCACCATAGTTACACAGATGTGCAGAGTTCCTTTTTTATGTGCACATCAAAGATTGGTAACTGTCTTTCTGCTCGGACATCCACCAGCATCATTACCAAATCTTACCTAGTTATCTACATTAACCTTCATAAATATTTTGCTGTTCTTCCACAGAGGCCATTTCACACACTTAGAAAGTAGATGAAGCTCTGATATTTCTGGTGAAAACTCAGCATAACTGTACTCGACGTTCCAGATTGTACACACAGAATATTATTTCAGTGCACATATTCTAAAGGGTTCCATGTCCCAGTTTCTTATTTGGGGGCTCGTCATTGCTGCCACATGGAGTAGCACATAATCCACGGTTGGGAACTGACCAATCTGCAGATGAAAATTCTTTTTGAAATTTTCATATTGGGCAGGTCAATCGGCAGATACGTGTAGGTCAGATTCACAGAAAGGTTAGAACCTGTTTGTCCAATCAAAAGAGCAGTTAAGTTCCCACTTTCCCCCTCTGCTAAGGCCTCACTGGACACTGCACCTAGGAAATCTTCATGGAATTTAGCAACCATCGCACTACCTGTAAAGTTATTTAGCTCTCCTAGAAGCAGCGTAGGCCTGTAAAAAGAAGTTGCTCAAATTATAGGCAATTATGGCTCCGCCTAATTCCCATACATACGGTTTGTGCTCAGCAATAACCTCTCCACTGACAATTTTCTGAACTGTTGATAATGTATAAATTTACGAAGTATGGGGAAGGAGTTCTATGGACATATTTTTGATTTCCCTCACACCCCAATGATATTCCCACATGGAGCACTTGGGGAGAGCGTGGCCTATAAACAACCAGAGTTGTTGCAGGGACTCTGACACCAACTTCCTGAATCCTGGTTGCACCATATCTGTGACTGGCAGAGCATGCATTAGCACTGTATAGCATTGGCAGTAGAACCAGTCTGGCCAGTCTGGACCAATTTCAGCTAAAAGGCACACATGTGCATTATACGTGCACTGATAGTTGGCTGTGTGGCAACAACTCGCTCCGCATCAATTGGGTAATTTTGTTGGCGGAGGTACAGCAACCCTAATGTGTCTTTCGGCACTATCCTCCAACCACATTTGCCTTTCCAAGTCTTAAGGGAGAAAGAGGATCAAATACCTGTCTTTCCAAGCTGTTTGGTTTCAAGCATCACAAATTAGCACTATAATCAGAGCAATGATATATTTTTTCCCCATATCTTCCAGAAGACCCTCCAGAAATGGATATTTGAAAGAGGCAGTGAGGATCCAGTCAGACTAACTGTCTATAGATAGCTATCAAGCTGTAGTAACTAGCTATAGCTAGCTAGCAGCTATATTCCTGGCTTATATATATATTATACTTGATATAATAAACAGGAGGTTTATAACTGGAAAGATTGTACAAAAACTTTCAGGAAACATAATGCATGTACATCTTACAGTAAGGCAGTTGATTTCATTGAGGCCATACCTACTCCACTGGGTATTTGGGGAAATTACTTTCATCTGAGTATGCTCATCAGATGGCTACTATAATAACTCTTGTTTAATGAATATCTTGTCAAACTTAAGGTTTCTAGGTTGGCAAAGAAGATGGAAGATGGAAAACTTTCATCAGCTTTTGAAGCTTTGGGTTGAAGACAACCCAATGGTAACATTAGAGTGTATTTATAGCACATGTAGCATATAATAATTCCATGTATTTTGTATTGTCATTATCATTCATGTTTCTGATTAGTATATTCATCAACCATTGTCAACCATCATTGATTAAAGCCAAGTTGCTTGAAACCAGGCAGTAATCTCGTGCTTGTGCAACGTTTTATTAGAACGCTTGATAAAAGATGGAGTTCACACTGTAAGTAAATCATATATAGTAAATTAATTACATAATCATTATTTAGATGTTATGGTCATTTGATGGGTGGATGACAAGTTAAGTGTGCTTGAGAAATTAACTGGCCTTTGTATGTACTCTACCTTCTATGACATCAATGCTTGCTTCTGTTATTGATGTCTGTCCTTTTCAAAGATATGAAGTCAATGCAGGCTACGATGGAGTATTCATCTCACCACTCCTTGCATGGAGTGGTGTGGCTAAATGAATACAAGATGAAGAACGCAGAGCATTATACACACACTTCCACGAACTTCCCTAGAATCTGACTGCAAATGATACTCTGCAGAAGATCAAGGTAATGAAGTCAGCATGGAAACCACGCATGAGATTTCAGAACTGTGGAACCTTTAGTGCTATACGCCGAGTGAGGTCATACTTGAGTTCAACCATGTCGCAAGAGAGCATTTGAAGATCTTACATGGTAAGTAGCTAATTATTTTAAATACTATTGGAAACAGGACCACAACTTTGGCCACATACACAATATGTCCCATGAAACAATTATTATCAATTACATTGACCCTCTCAATAATCAACATGAAATTTACCTCTCTGTGTTTTGCTCTAGCCTTCATCAGGGACATCAGAGATGTTAAGACTCGCATGCGCTTGATATGATTGAGGTTTCACAGTTAACATAATAATTGGCCTGGCCAATCCAAAAGAGCTTCCGCCGACCTTGGTTAGTATATAAGTACGTAGTAAGAACCCTCCACATGCACTCAGTATATAGATTTTTGTCGAAATCATATGCAAAGCTAACGAGAAAACTAGTGATGACGATCCACTTGCAGATTTGGATGGAGCTGAAGTCTACAATTTGATAACATGAGCAACCAGGAACAGCTAAAGTAGAGGCACTGGTGGACACCAAAACAACCAGCAAATGCTCTCGCCTGGAGCTAGCTCCTCTAGCTTGCAAACTTCATTGCAATGATCCTGTGAATGCAAATGCCATGGGGATGCATCACTCAGAACACCTTTACCAGTTCCATGATGCAAGTGCCCACACATATGATTTTCAAGGTGAAAGGTTAAGTTCCATAGACTGTTTATGACTGATTACACATACTGTATGGCTTCTCAATAGCCGCATGACAATAGACCGTGTTACACTGTTTATTAGACACTGCCGTATAGATAAGGCTTCTCAATAGTTCAGGACATGCCACATGGTGTAGGTCATTCTACTGTATCTATTAGACACTATTGTATATATATATATAAGGATTCTCAATACTTCGGGATATGGCAAATGCATGGTAGACCCTGCTACAGCAATAGCATGCTTCTATATACTTGAGGCTTCTCAATACTTTCAGGACACGACACATGATGACAGACCGTGCTACTGCACCACATTAGCAATAGCATGCTTCATATTATACATAAGGCTTCTCAACACTTAAAGATTATATAATTGAAGTGGGAATTATTTTAAAATGTAACCTAATGAATCATATCATATTCCTATCTCAGAAATCGAAGTTGAAACAGGCACTTCGGCGGCATCTGTCTTCTTCGGTAATGACGATATCATTCACATGATTCAAGGCAGGGTGACAGTAGGTCGGATCACATGACTCAGTAGTGCAGTCAAGCATCTGTCTTTACCTGAACCACTTTTGTTCTACTATTGAGCGTAGGTCTCCGCACCTCTAGCTTGCTATAAATCTATATTTATAGCAAGAAAGAGGTGTGGAGACCTATGCTCGACTGTGGAACGAAAGTGCTTCAGGTAGGAGATGGATGCTCGACTGCACTGCTTCTTGATGGGACTGACGTTTGACTTAAGTACGGAACAGGAGACTTAGACTAGACTGCATGCAATACTTTAGGTGGGAAGAATGAAGGCTCTGGAAGGAAGAGAAGACTTGAAAAATGCTCAAAACTCAACTGAGGCTTACTAATGCACCATCACTTCTTGTTTTAATTGCAAAGCACTTGCGCTGAAGCACTGCCAAGCAGACTGTTTATTTCCGCTTCATTTGTTTCCGCTGTGTTGATTAGCGTTTATGGTGTGCATTTATTTACGTTCATGGCATCCATTTTTAACGCTATATGCAAAACAACCGGCATGTTTTGGGAGGATTTGTACTGTATATTTTCATCAATGGAGTATTTTCATCAATGGAGAATATAATACCATGCTGCCGAAACAATATCTATCAATATGTATGATTCCGAGATGGGGCTCATAAATCTATTATTCAGTCTGGCTGCAGTTAATGTCCTGAGGAAGGGGCAGAGGATGGAGGGGATGGGAGGGGAGGGGAAGATACAAAACCACGAGCAGTTTAAAAGGAGGCATAAGCTACAAAATGACCTATAAATCCTGTTTAGGGTGTGGCTTTCTAACGACAACATTATTATATCATTATTTATATTAACATGCAACCACAGCTTCACAACACTTCAGGACATGCCACAAGCATAGTGGACCGTGCTACTGTGCCCAATAAGTAATAGCATGCTATACTGTATACAGAAGAAGCTTCTCAACACTTTAGGACATGCCACAAGCATAGTGGACTATACTGTGCCCAATAGTAATAGCACGCTACTGTATACGTGCTACTGTGCCCAATAGTAATAGCACGCTACTGTATACACAAGAAGCTTCTCAACACTTCAGGACATGCCACACAGGGGCTGAGACACTACTTTCAAAGTGGGGGGGCTGACAATTTAGGGGGGTATGAACCTGATGCAGCTGCAGGGAGTGGATGTGGGAGGTAACGACCTAGAGGACCTGTATATTTTGTTGAAATGAACAGTGAAAAATAATTTTAATCGTAATTACCAAAATACTTTTTACGCTCATCATAATTATGCTGACACAAATATCTTGGCTACAGAAATCAAATCTAATGAGTCTGTAAATTCTTTGTGCACATGAAGCATCAAACAGTTATTCAATCGTTTTTCAGTCATGGTTGAACGTAAGTAGGTGAAGAGACGCTTGAGGGCGGAAAATGTTCTTTCAGCTGTAGCAGATGTGATGGGTATGGTCAGATAGAGTCGAAGCAATTTGTGTACAGCAGGTAACATTTCTTTGAATAGTTCATTGCTGTTCATGGCTTCACACACAGTGTGTATTGAAGTGACGGTCTTTACTTCTGGTGTACCTTTCTTGATGATGTCAGGAAGAAGTGCTAATTGCACCTTTAACTCTTCAAGGTCTACATCATTTTTAAAGCAAGACTCCCCGATTTTTGTTACTTCATTCTTGAAATCTTTCTTGTTTGCTGCCTTCATAAGTGCTTGCTCCATTGATACCACTGATGGAATCTGTTTTGTTTCAAAGCGATTTTGAAGTTCACCAGAGAGTCGATCACAGGCTTCAAAGTAGAATTTTCTGTAGTAGACCTTAACTGAATTGAACTGATAGGGTTCACTTCCACTGTCATAACATGCAGGTTGTTTCCTACTCCTAGGTAGCATTGGTTGTCCAATTCCCTCCTTCTCAGAAAATTGAATACACTCTTTGTAGAATCGATTGAACTCTTCCTCAGATCGGATACGTTTGAAAAAATTCTTTGCTGTTTCAACAGCAGCTAAAGCATCTTGAATTGCTATGTTTTTCTTTTGTAGAACAAGTGATACTTGTTCGGCTGCACTGAACAATCGGTGGCTGAGCATGAGGCCGAATAGTGTATTGAACTTTTCCAGTGACTGCAGCAAACCATTTGCTTTCATGCCATACTTATCATGGGTGGTTGCATGAATTTCTTCTAATGTCTGTAGAAGCACACCATAAATCTTTGAGAATAGCATTAATTGCTGAGGTTCGAGCAGTCCACCTTGTCGGGCAAAACAACTTTAGGCTCACTGTGTCATCACATGCTTGCTGGAGCTTTGAAGAGAATAGATGAGATATTTTGGAAGAAAATAAAATTAGTTTGCCAATTTCTTTCACTGTGTCCAAAGCATCTCTTATGCATACTATCTGCCTTCCAGTTCCCTGAAGACACAAATTCAAAGAATGGGTGAAACAGTGCACAGGTATGGCTGCCGGATTTTCCCTTAAAAATCGTGCCACTACTCCTGTTCGTTTCCCTTGCATATTGGCTGCACCATCATATGCTTGCCCCCGACACAAATCTAATGAAAGGCTACACCTTATAAGGAGATCTTTGATCACCGTAAATAAGGTCTCGGCTTTTGTATCAGGTACTCGGAATAAGCCTATGGGATCTTCAAGAACTTCATACTGATCATTCACCCAGCGTATTGATAAGTTCAGCTGTTCAGTATGGCAAACATCAGTTGCTTCATCTGCAATAACTGAAAACCATGCAGGGCTTCCTTCTTTCATTTTTTTCAATACAAATTTTGACCCATAATTGAAAGAAGCTCATTTATGGTTTGGTAACAAGTGTATCGATTTTCCTTGAACCAGGTTTTAACCACTTCATCTTCATGACTCCACATTAGCATTAGTTCCTTCAGATTTCCTTCAGACTCAGTATGGCCTAGAAGGGCTATTCCTTGCCGAGTAAGAAATTGTATTCCCTTCATTTGCTTTAAAAGACCTGCTCTTCGCATTTGTTGCTGATCTTTCAATTGTGCACTTAACTGGCTCCCAATTGTAGGTCTTCCTTGAGCTATCCATTTTATTTTGGCCTCCGTATGGGAGAGGGATCCTTCGTGAGATTTAAACTTCTCTATGGCTTTTTTCCAATTTTGGAAACCATTTTCAATGAACACATTATCTGCAGACTTACTGAATGTAAGCAATTTGTGCCTGGCAGCATATCGACAGTAAAAGCAAAATACCTTCTTACGAGATATACACACACTAAGCCATGGAAATTGTTTATACCAACTCGATTGAAAGTTTCTTTGTTTCATGCTCAATGTTTTCAGTATAATCTTACCATTAGGCTGAAAGGCTTTCTCTTCACTGGTACAACACTGTGATGAACAGCCTACATCTTCTGGTGTGGTATTCTGTCCTTCTGATAAACTTATGGCATCGGATTCGAATGGGGTGTCATCTTGCTCAGATGCTATCACTGGAACAGGGTCTAACTCATCTTCCGAGTCCAACCCAATTTGATTCAATCCTTCTTGATTTCTTGGGTGCTGACAAAAAGCTCAATAGCGATACCTGAGACTGTGAGACTGTCTTTTTGCCATCTTTAAAATGGAGAGCAGCTGGAACTATCACATGATATAGTAATCTACTGTAGATGGTAATGATTAAATGTAGGTGTCAATGTGCATGTCAAACCACAATACAGGTTTGCTAATCAGCTGGTCAATCTCACAGCATTCCCAAATTCATTCCCAAATTTTAGAAAGTGGGGGGGGGCTCTGCCCCTCTACTTCAAAATGTGGGGGGGCTGGAGCCCCCCCTGCCCCACCAGTATCTCAGCCACTGCCACATGTACAGTAAGACCATGCTATTGTGTTCATTAGCATGCTACTGTATATATATAAGAGGCTTCGGACATACCACGTTTATAGTAAGTGCTGTATTATGTCTAACCACAAGTTTGTATGCATACCTCTTTGCATTTCGACAGTTCAGTGGGTGAGGTAAGAGGCTGTGCTGAAGGTGATGACGGGGTGGCTACAGTGACAAGAACAAAGAAGGATGCATAAAACTGCTAACCCAAGCACTTCATCCAGTGTTTGAGTGGTGTGGCTTTTCAGATTATGATGCCCAAAGGTAGCCATATTTAAGCAGTTACCATGGGAGCATAACTCTACCAATCTGCAAGGGAATGGAGTTCTTCGCTAGAGAACTTTCTATTCATAGGCTTACATTGTTTGAAACTAACACAAGAGCTACAATTATCCCACTTGACTTGATTCACCAGATACAAACAGCAACAACAACAAACCCACAAAAAAACTACAATGGATTCCAATAATGATGCAAATATCTGCCCATCAGCTTCTTTATTTCTTTGCCAAATGCTTCTACCAATGATATTAAAAAAATCCAAGACCCTTTAACATTTAAACTCATGTACAACTGCTTATATCATCCGTATAAAGATAGTATACATGATATGCATGCTACCACTGGTAACAACAGGTACTGTCATAAAGGATCTTCAAACAGATTCTGGGCTACATGAGTACAGTCATGTTTCTTTCCTCTTTAAAAGTCAATCTTGTTTTTTTTAATACGAACATTATTGACCTTGTATGTGTACATGTACTCAGCAATGCACTCCCTACAGTATTCCCCCCTCCTCCCATATACAGCTACACAGATAGTAAGTGCATGGGAATCTAGAATTTGGCATACTAGAATTCCAATAGCTCATTGATGTTGTAGTATTGTGCATACTTGCCATAACAGAATGCTATATTGCTATATATAGAGATAGAGATGACGGCATTGCAGGATAGTCCCATATGTAAATAGGAAAGCACCATGGAAACCACCAGGGATTTTCCCTCTTTTTTCCAGATGTCTATAAAAGCAAGTGTTTGTTCTGGAGATGAATGTAGCATATATAATATTTTATAGCTTCAGCTTTTCCTAGGCTGCAAGAAGCTCAGTTGGCTGCAGAGGTGAATCACCTTCACAAACTAATAGAAAGGGTGAATGTAAAATGACTGTTCTTTGTATGTGTTGTGGTGTGTGCTTGTCTCCAGAGAGAGAGAGAGAGAGGAAACTGAACTGGTCCCGAGACGAGTACAATGGTTATTAACATCCAAGGATGTGCAGTGCTTATACTACTAATCTTATTTTCCATAACCGAGATCTCAAAAGCTCGTGTTCAAAATAAAAGTATGGATGTCGGCAAGCCTCTCCATAATTCCGCCGAAGATCCTGCACGAAATCAAATGCATTTCTGTAGATCAGAAAATGGCAATGTAAGAAATTTGAGCACGGCCGATCTCGCTGATCTTGTTCCTATAGAGAACTGCACTTACCCTCCCAGAAGAGGTGACCGGATGAAAAAATCGTGTAGTATAAAAGTCATTGTGGCCAGTGCTCTGGCGAAATACTACTGCTGTTCCACAAATGCTGACAGCTTCTGCAAGTTGTCATATAACAAGATAAAGTCAGTAGTTACCAGCATGTGTTGGTTTCATGGTGATGAACTATACCCAGCCAGGCTTTGCTATCTCAAGTACATGGACCTTGGATAGCCATGTGGAGTTCATTACCTAGTATTAATGAGTGTTTGCGGCTGGATTCTGCCTTCACTACTTCCCCCTGTACATGGACTTGGAGAGTCGCAGAAATCTAGCTCTTTCGGTAAAGAGATCAAGTTTTAGCCGCTCTCGAGTCATGGTTTCTCTACGACATCAGTTCTCCCCTACTCTGAAATGAAACTTCCTTTTGTACTTAAAGAGCAAGGATTCCTTATTGTGCCGGGGCACACTACGGACGACTCCTATTGGCCGAGTGGAAATTGTGACTTTTGCATTGCTTTGAGACGCGGATTACTGTATGTACTGCATATTCATATCTGTATATATATGAACCTATTTGATTCTCCTACAAATATAAAGATCCACACAATACATGTACCTAACTCATTTCAAGGGGGGTGGGAGAGGGGGTTCTGTAATAACTCCAGAGCTAACAAAGCCCTAAGCCCTAGCCCATACTTAACTCCTTCACTGGCAGGTTTACGCAGGGTTATTATCAATCCCTGCACTACTTCTACTTCATATCTTCCAAGTAAAGCGACAAAATCCACAGAAAACCTTTGATGCATATGAAATATAAACTTTGCTGAACAATTCATGGCCAATTTGGTTGCTTAGTAACTAAACCTGTGACTATGAATATCATTAAAGTTGTGTGTGTTTGTTATTGCTGCTGGGTGCTATTCTGCAAAATTTTAACTGTTGCGGCATCATGTTGCGGCATCATGTCACAAGAATTCAGCCTAATTTTGTTGATTGACTTTATCCTGTGATTGCACAAATAATTAGGATAATTAGTCAAAAAGTCCATGGGAGGAGTCAATATTCCCAAGGAATGAGCTCTAGTAGGAGTTCTGATGACGGCTACCAACAGAATAGCCTATAGGAGGCTCAGCTCTACAGCAACTTGTAAGCTGAAGGTCAGGCAGCTCTCAGGGAAGATAAGAAACAGTCCAATGTCAGCAAGAAGCTTGTACGTGTTGCGCCAAAGAAGGACACCTACATTCTGGTAGTGAAGGGAAAAAAATTATTTTAATAAACACTTTTAGAAGGTGGACTTCTGGCAAATACTGAAGGTATAGACTGTATGTACATATTCATGTTGTAACTATTTGACCATCACAAGCACATACAGTACACGAGAAAACTCAGACATCACTCACGCACATGAAAAATTATTAAAGAATGAGCTATATATATCTGATAAACATAAGGTGTGTGTTTTTCTTTACTACACATAGCCAGTGGATTGCTATACTATAGTAAAAATAGGAACTCCTCTGGATAGATGTCTCTGCTATAAGTTTTGTTGCATACATAGTGACGTGTAGCTTTCGTCTGCTTACCTCAGTCAGTGGAGCTAAATTTTTTCACCTAGCTCCAGCTTATTGTGTGTGCATTCTAACAGTGTGAAGACCTAGAAATGATTATTCCTGGGGTAAAAGTTAGAGCTACATACATGTATGAATATAATTATTAAAACCACAAAAATAAAGTGTGTGTGGTGGGTGAAGCAAGAGGTAATCATTTGACTAACAGCAAGATCCATATACATGTGTATAGATAACATATATAGGGACTGTAATGGGTGGGTCACCCTCCACCCAGATAACGTGGAATGTGTGTGTGTGCATGCGTGTATATGTGTGTTATTTATAGACATGGGATTTTTATGTCATTTTGTTCAGCATGTTCAGCAAAATATGATGTTTTTATGTCATTTTTGGGGGGGTCAAATATGTGCTGAAAATGCCAAAATATGGTAAAATATGTGATTCTGAAATTCAGATAAGTAGGGGCTATATATCAGGGGGGGGGGTGGTTTTAAACCTTTTATTACGGGATAGAAGAACAACTAGCAGTCAGCAGCACGAGAATAGAAACACTGTGTCACCATAATTTTGACCACATTCTCTTTAGTCAAACGGTGGCGCCTGTCAGTCAACACAGTTTTGTAGACCGAAAAGGCTCTCTCCACGTCGACATTGGCGGCAGGGCAGAACTTGAAGTTGGCGACGTCTCCAGGACCAAATTCATCGGGGAGGGAGCCTTCCTCACCTTTCAAGCACCCCACATTTGAGCGTAGCACAAGAACATCAGGGTTTCTATCCAGCACAGAGTTGATTGTAACAGCAACCCCTTTTGGCCAGCAATGCTGTCGAGGTTGGACTTGGCTTCGTCGAGGATGGCAAAGGCTGTTTCCAAAGGCAAACCCGCTTCTTCAAAATGAGTCAAAACAGCAGGAAGGAAAGCCAAGTTCCCTGCAATGAAGGGCAAGTCTGAGGCAAGGCGGTGGTTCTTGAGCAATTTCTGACACTTTCCGATGGCTGCTGCATCTTCTGGCGACAACTGGCTGACAACGGTTTTGACTTTCTCGAAATTTTTGGCGTAGAACAAAGCTAAATCTATCCAGATGCCCCATCTTGTCAGCACAGGCCCAGGTGGAAGGGGAACTTGAGAACAGACCTCTTTCCAGATAATGATGTGGGAGGGGGCTTTACAAAGATCCTCTTCACGGTGGAGACGAGATCATTGACCTCTGGAAACATTTCGTGGACAGATTCACAGACACAATGGAGACCATGGGTCAGACAAGTGATGTGAAGGAGTGTGGGGTAGAAGACCTTCAGCTCCCGGCCTGATTTTAGCATGTATGCTGCAGCATCGGAGAGAAGCAGCTTCAGCAGATCAGCATCAAAATTGGGCCACAGAATCTTGAGGGTGTTGTTGATTAGACGAGAGATGGTGGCAGAGTTGGTTTTCTCAAGGAAAACCACATTGGCAAGGTAAGGGACATGGTACTTCTCGTTGTCGAGCCTCCCGATCAAAACATTTGCCACGTACATGTAGCAGCCCATGGCATCCGTCGTTTCATCGACGCCCACCCAAATCGGTTTGTCTCCCAAACTGTCCTTAATCTCGCAAATGGCATCCTGGTAGCACTAACCTAAGTACACTTCTTCAAGGGTGGTTCTGTCTGGCATGGAGATCCTGATGTTTGACTCCAAGAATCCACGGAATTTGGGCACGTCCAACTTCATCCATGGAATGCTAGCAGTGAGGAAGGCGTCACAGAGCTCTTTTCCAACAATTGCAGCCCTTGATTTCTTCGGTGTCGTGGCAAAACAATCCTCAAGTTGTGCCTGGATCACATTTCTTTTCTGCTTCAATTGATGGTTCTTCTCGTGCTTCTTGGACCCTACTTCAATTGACGGTTCTTCTCGTGTTTCTTGGACCCTACATGTTGCCCAATCTGACTCTTCTTAACCACATTTTCGTAAGCCTTCTCACACACCTTGCAGAAGAGGGTCTTCCCATTGGCCAAGAACTTGAAGGTTTTGGTGCCTCCTTTGGAATTAAATTCCTCAAGCCACTTTTCTTTGGTGGACGAGGATGCCATATTAACGACAATCAAGTTGAAATAAGAAGTGAGTGAAATCAACAAACAAAACCAGTTGATCTCCGTCCACAGGAAAGACAGGGTCCTAGCCCTAGCCCTAGCCCTAGCCCTAGCAGGGTACACATATTTTACAGAGTTTTTTTTGCAGTGAAATCAGTGTTCACATTTTACCGGGGTAAAACCTATTTAACCCAACCCAGTGGATAAAACCTGTGTTTTAGGTATATATTTTCTATTTTCCCCAGGTTTTACCACTATTTTACCCAGGGTTTTTCCCCAGTTTTTACCTAGGTATTACCCAGTGATATAAAAGATAAGGCACTTATTTGTAGCCCTGTCAGCTGTCACAGTCCTGTCCCAGAGCCACAAGTATCTGGGTGGTGTTAAATAAATGCTGAGTGAAACATGGCTCCTGTTTTTGTCTAGTTCTTGACAGTTGACATTTATTGAATGTCTTACTTCCTGATTACAGAGTTAATTTCTTACAGTAGCGAAAAAAGGCACTTTTATGTGAAAACATATGTTTTATGTGATCACATAAAAATCCCATGTCTAGACTATATGTATAACATGCAGGGGCCTTAATATATAGTCACGTTCCACCCAGATAACATCATGTGTGTGTGTGCGTGTGTGTGTGTGCGTTGTGTGTGTGTGTGTGCATGCAAGTGGTGTATGTGTTTTTTGTTATATATATGTGTGTGTGTGTGTGTGTGTGCATGCACGTGGTGTATGTGTTTGTTATATACTGTACATATAATATTATGGGACTATAATAGATGAGCCATGTCCACCCAGATAACATTGAGTGTGTGTGCGTGTGTGTGTGTGTGGGGTATACATACACATAGGAACCATAACTGATGAGTCATCATCCACCCAAGTGTGTGTATGCGTGTTTGTGTTGTAGAGGGAGCATAATAGATGAGTCATCCTCTATCCAAGTGTGTGTATGTGTGTTTGTGTTGTAGAGGGAGCATAATAGATGAGTCATCCTCCACCCAAGTGTGTGTATGCATGTTTGTGTTGTAGAGGGAGCATAATAGATGAGTCATCCTCCACCCAAGTGTGTGTATGTGTGTTTGTGTTGTAGAGGGAGCATAATAGATGAGTCATCCTCCACCCAAGTGTGTGTATGTTTGTTTGTACTGTAGAGGGGGAATAATAGATGAGTCATCCTCCACCCAGATAATAATTTTTTTGTGTGCATGGTATGTGTGAACTATGTAAGTTCATAGTCCATTCTTGAGCACCTAATGACTTTACAGGAACAAAGTTCGGAGTATAGTGATTTTAACCACTTGGCAACCCTAGGTGACTAGTTAGCACAGGTATACACGTCACTATGCGTATACCTTTTGGCTGCTTCTTCTCTTTCTGGAGCACACCAGCCTCCATTAGCAACATCCTCCTCCTCTTAGTCAAACCCTATTAGAACATAGCACATCATTAGTACACATACATACACACACATGTATACATACACACATACATACACACACTCGCATGCACACATACATACACGCACATACATATACACACAATACACACACACATGTATACATACACACCATACACACACATACATCGCATGCACACACACATACACACACATACATCGCATGTACACACATACACACACATACATCGCATACACATACACATGCACACACAGTCTTTGTCCTTAAACTAAACCATTGAACAGTCAAGCCAGTACAGTCAGTGGATTACAATAAAGCATGGCATTGACGACAATAAGCACAAGGTTTCTGTGGGTAGAATCTGAGCAGCACAACTTGCACTCTCTACACTTATACACTTAAAACCTTAACTTTGGGGGGGGAGAAACCCATGTTTTTGGCTGGCAACCCAATTAGCAGCTATAGCACAGTCTTAGCCAGCTGTTCCTGGTACAAACTGTTCTACTATAAATAGAAGAACAATTCATCTTGGGGGGGAGGAGAGAGACGTTGACTTTGCAGCAAAGCAAATCCAGCCAACATTAGTAAATTTAATGTTCTAGGGAAACTGGAAAGTTCACTGTTCATGTTGGACCTACCTCCTTTCAAATATGCACATATACACAGATACAGGTACATGTACATGTATGTACACAGATACAGGTATGTACATATACACAGATACAGGTATGTACATATACACAGATACAGGTATTACATATACACAGATACAGGTATGTACATGTACATATACACAGATAAAGGTATGCACATATATACATATACAGGTATGTACATATACACAGATACCGGTATGTACATATACACAGATACAGGTATGCACATATACACAGATACAGGTATGTACATATACACAGATACAAGTATGCACATATACACAGATACAGGTATGCACATATACACAGATACAGGAATGTACATATACACAGATACAGGTATGTACATACAGGAATGTACATATACACAGATACAGGAATGTACATATACACAGATACAGGTATGTACATATACACAGATACAGGAATGTACATATACACAGATACACATATGCACATATACATAGGAATGTGCATATACACAGATACAGGTATGTACATATACACAGATACAGGTATGCACATATACACAGATACAGGAATGTACATATACACAGATACAGGTATGCACATATACACAGGAATGTACATATACACAGATACAGGTATGTACATATACACAGAGAGATATGTCATACATAATATATCTACGAATTTTCCAAGTAAACCACAAACATTTAGAGGAGCCTTTATCTTCATGTACCTTGTAAGTAAGTTCATCAGAGTTGAAGAGGTGATCAAACTCGTCCCATTTTACTAGTTGCTGTGGAGACAGCACATGGTACACTACAGGATTACAGTGGAGGATATTAGCTACATTGTACATGCACATACCACACTACTGTTTTATATGTTCTGCATGCATATAATCCAGTGCATAAGAGGACCCGATCTCTTGTCCTCTCATGTTGGCCATGATTAAGAAGGTACAGCAATTCATTGTGTCACCACACACTGCCTAAAACAATTATGTAGCTTAGCACAGCTTCGTGTGAAACAGGCCATTCAAGCTCTATTCCCATCACTTAACCGCTGATGCAATGCCAGCCTCTGCCCCTCCTCTTCTAGAAGTAGAGAGAAGAGGAAGGGAGTGAGAGGAAGAGAGAGGGAGGAGTGGAGAGAGGGGGAGGAGAGTGAGAGGAAGAGAAAGGGAGGGGGGAGAGAGGGGGAGGAGAGTGAGAAGGAAAAAAAGAGAGGGAGGTAGGAGAGAGGGGAGTGAAGGGGGAGGGAGAGAGAGGGAGAGAGAAAGGAGGAAAAGATTAAAGGCATTCTCACCTGGCAGACGGCTAAAAATAGTTGCAGATGTGGACCTAAAAATAGCTGCAGATGTGAACCTAAAAATAGCTACAGATGTCAACCTAAAAATAGCTGCAGATGTGAGCTGCAGATGTGAACCTTAAAATAGCTGCAGGTGTGAACCTAAAAATAGCTGCAGGTGTGAACCTAAAAATAGCTGCAGGTGTGAACCTAAAAATAGCTGCAGGTGTGAACCTAAAAATAGCTGCAGGTGTGAACCTAAAAATAGCTGCAGGTGTGAACCTAAAAATAGCTGCAGGTGTGAACCTAAAAATAGCTGCAGGTGTGAACCTAAAAATAGCTGCAGGTGTGAACCTAAAAATAGCTGCAGGTGTGAACCTAAAAATAGCTGCCGGTGTGGACCTAAAAATAGCTGCAGGTGTGAACCTGAACCTAAAAAAGCTGCAGATGTGAACCTAAAAATAGCTGCAGATGTGAACCTAAAAATAGTTGCAAGATGTGAACCCAGAGCGACTGTGCATATTGGGTGGGCAACGGAAAAACAAATTGTTTGTGAATTTCCTGGAAGTACATGTATTGTGCATAACTGATGTTGCTTGGGTTGGCATGTAGTCGAGGGCTTCCTTTCCGCAGGCCAGGGGTGGGATATTAGAAGGAGAAAACCCTCAACCTCTCCAAGATGTGAGATAACCTTACAGCGACATAATCATTAGCACATAAACGGTCTCGAGCTGATAACAGATCAAACTCAGTAGTAGATTAAGGAGAACCTAAATTATAAAAATAATAGTAGGCACTAAAAACTTGTGGTTACCACTTTATAGCTCCGTAGATTCTGTAAACTTCATGGTATGGACTTGATATATAGCTCAAAAGATAGGTCTCTCTGTGTGCTCTCTGTTGATACTAACACATTTTTCATAGGTACATAACTATACCCGAGCTAAAGTGATTACCTCAAACCTGAGTGCCTGATTTTGCAACACATTATTCTCCAGATTGCCAAGTGCTAGAGAGCACCAGTGGCTAGACCCCACAGCATACAGCAACTAGTTATACCTAGCTCCCACTGCACATGCTCAGTGAGTGTGGTGGGACTGACCTTGCCTAGCTTCCCACTGCACATGCTCAGTGAGTGTGGTGGGACTGACCTTGCCTAGCTTCCCACTGCACATGCTCAGTGAGTGTGGTGGGACTAACCTTGCCTAGCTTCCCACTGCACATGCTCAGTGAGTGTGGTGGGACTGACCTTGCCTAGCTTCCCACTGCACATGCTCAGTGAGTGTGGTGGGACTGACCTTGCCTAGCTTCCCACTGCACATGCTCAGTGAGTGTGGTGGGACTGACCTTGCCTAGCTTCCCACTGCACATGCTCAGTGAGTGTGGTGGGACTGGCCTTGCCTAGCTTCCCACTGCACATGCTCAGTGAGTGTGGTGGGACTGACCTTGCATAGCTCCTTTGAAGCAGGCCAGGGGTGTGTCCAGGATCAAGTGATGGCAGCACTTGTGTCGCTCAGTGAAGTTGTGGAGCCTAGTCAATGCAGAACACTGCAGCATCACCTGAGCAGGGAGAGTTGGATTGACCGTCAACAAGGAAAGTGGCTCCATGGTGTGTGTAGGGAGGGGGTAGCCTTGTTAGTAAATAACTTGCATTAAGTAAGCTCTAACGAAGCTAGCATAATTCGATCGTTGCATAATTTGTAATCAATGTTACACGCAAAAGACGCATGCACAGGTATATTCCTGAACAAAATAGACCAAGATTCCAAGTGCTGTGTTATTTCTGACAACAGTGTCTTCTGACACCATGCATCACCACCCAAACTTAATGGATTGATCCCTAACCCATGCCTGACAAATTTTGTGAAGATTCAGTTCTTGTGCTACCAGACAGACAGACAACCAGGGTAAAAACATAACCTCCTTGGTGGAAGTTATAAGATGATGGCATGGGAATATAAGCAAGAAGAACATGGCCCAGCACCACAGGGTAGCAAGGAAACTAATGGCTATGCTATGTCTTGCACACGACATGGTAGACAGATACAGCAAGACATTGGCTTGTGAGGTAAGGTGTACTCAATGCCTGAGCCACTTTGTAGGAGGCCAAGAAAAGGGGAGGTGCACCGACATTTTCTTTCACTGCTGAAAATTAAAATATATGAAGGAAATGTGTTTGTTGACTAAGGTTCAAAAGTTCATATTTTAGGCGGGAGAATAGGATTCGTCATATTTTATATGGCAGGTGACCGGCTGATATCCATATTTAGGACATGTGACTAATGTATGGAAGGGTTAGTCCAGTCATACAGTCCCTGATTACTTGCTTGTGTGTGTACGGGCCTTGATCATGCAAGAGATCTAGGGTGAAAAATAAAATTCTAGATGTTATGATCGCATTTGATCATTATTTGTTGTCGCATATCTTTGCTCTTGTTAATTAATGCACCATGTCACGTGCCAGGGACAGGCCGGTCCTCCTCCTCTCGTGGACCTGACTCGAGTCAGTCACTAAGTCCCCCCCGGGCTCCCCTCCATCTATTTTATGATTCCTTCGTTGTGACCGTTCATGTTTTGTAGAGATATAACAAAAGTATTTAACAAACAACTCGTGAGGTCACAACATTTTGGCGACGAGGATTTCTTTCGATCCATGCAGAGTTATTATTTCAAGATGGCAACCCATGGATTCATGGCACCATTTAATCAGGAGTCTGAGGAGACTGGCGAGCCTACATAGAGCGTTTGGACCAATACTTTGTGGCTAACCTTGTCGTTGAAGCTGATAGAAAGCGTGCAATCTTACTGAGTGTGTGTGGGGCCAGTACCTACCAACTCATACGTGATCTGGCTTTCCCTGCCAGGCCACCAGCCTTATCTTACCTGCAAATTGTGGAGTTAGTCACTCACCAATGCAGCCCTAAACCCTCATCCATAATGCAGAGATGGAAGTTTAATTCCAGAGCTCAGGTAGAGGGTGAGTATAAATGTATATCGACTTATGTGGCAGCTTTGAGGCAGCTCTCTGAATTCTGTGAATATGGGGACCCACTGGACATGATGTTAAAAGACAGACTAGTCTGTGGAGTGCGAAATACTAAGATTCAACGTAGGTTGTTGTCCGAACTTGACCTCACCTTTGCTAAGGCTCTTCAGCTCTCCAGACCGCAGACAAGGACATGTTGGATTTGAGAAGCTCTCATGGTAATGCAGTCTTATACCAGCAAAGCTCTTCAGGGAAATGGTCTGAATCTACACAGGTGTTGGTATGCTACCCGTGTGGTGGCCAAACAACCTTGGAGTAGGGTTTACCTTGATTTTTCTGGCCCTTTCAGGTTCCTAGTACTGGTGGACGCCTACTCTAAATGGTTGGAGGTCGTGCTGATGGATCAATCACCACCACTGCTACGATAGACAAGCTTCGACTCATATTTGCTACCCATGGTCTACCAAAGACTAGTCACAGACAATGGACGTTCTTTCACAAGCGAGGAGTTTAAAGGGTTTTGCCAGGTCAATGGAATTCACCACATCACCTCTTCTCCTTGTTACTCTTCCACTAATAGGCTTGCTGAAAGGGCAGTCCGATCTTTCAAACAAGGTCTGAAGAAGATGACGGGGAGACGTTGCCGTTGTGGTTGGCTCAGTATTTGTCTCAATATCATATCACACCACATAGCACAACGGGTTTGTCCCCAGCAGAATTGCTCATGGGTCGTCGCCCTAGATCAGTGTTAGATCTAGCTCACCCAGATATGGACCTGAGAGTGGAGCTCTGTCAGCAGAAGCAAGCAAGTCATCGAGATTTTAGGCCAGCTCGACAGTTTCAACTTACAGAGTATTTGCCCGAGATTTCAGAGGTCCAGGTGTTAAGTGGATGCCTGGAGAGATTGTCAGAATCACTGGTCCTGTGTCATATCAAGTACGAATGGTTGTCGGTGTGATTAGGCGACATGTCGACAACATCCGTCGGAGGCTTCCAGTTGCTAAAGGTGATGCAAAGGAAGAAGTAGACTCGGAGCAGACTGGAGAGAATTTGGCATGGCCTTCTATAGCTAGTTCTATTAACAGAACTCCTGATAAGATGCGGAGTTGGATATCACTGTTGCGTCCGACTGTGAGCCAAGATTACAAGTTCAGTCTCCTGTCTTGGTTCGAGGGAATTCTCTCCCTGATGAAGTTGGGGGTAACGCAGTCTGTCAGGTACATGCTCTATGTCATTATCCACCACCTTCTTCAAATCTACACTGATCCAAGAGGCCTCGGCCGCCCCCAGACTACTATCAAAGTTGAACCTAACCCTCATCATTTCATTCCGTAGTTTGTGCTTTTCAAGGGAGGAGTGTTATGATCGCATTTAATCATTCATTATGTGTTGTCGTATACCTTTGCTATTGTTAATTAATGCACCATGTCACGTGCCAGGGTGACAGGCCATTCCTCTCCCTCTCATAGACCTGACATGAGCCACTAAGTCCCCCACCCCCTTGTCTATTTTATGATCCCTTCGTTGTGACCGTTGATGTTCTATGGAGATTTAACTAACAACTCGTGAGGTTACAACACAAGATATCTTTCAGGCATTATATTTCTGAGAAGCTCTTTATCTCTAGTTTATGGAAGATATTCTGTTTGCATCCTATCTACCTGTCACAGTCCAAGAGTTTTTACAATTTGAAGTTAAGGTCTCGGACATGTCAGATTTGTGACTCGTCAAACCTTCTTTTCTGTGACTTGATATTTCACAACCTGTTAGCAAGGGAATGCTTTTCTTTGTGGTTACATAATCCGTAAGTGATGTACTGTATTAACAGTTAGAATATATTTTATGTATAAAGTGATTTTTGTAGGAAAAGACAAATTATGGTGATGAAATTCCGTTACCACAATTTTCCCTTTTTTTCCTGTCACATAAAAACCATTTCAGGCAAGAAAGCTGATATTATCCAATATTAGTATATACACATATATACACTGGGTGCATGTCATTTCAGAAATCTTGTTATTTACGGAGACCCAAACACTTACAAGACCCTTTACCTATTTACCATTGTATATACATGTAATTACTTTTTGTGACATGCATTATATTTGGTATCATTTAGTAATAGTAGGTAAAGGGTCTTATAAATAAATATTTTAAAAATGTAATATGTGTATATTTGGTATCATAGTTGGTGTTCATTGGTGTTCATTTAGTAGTAATTTAGTTCATTTAGTACTTTAGTAATAAGTAAAGGGTCTCATAAATAAATAGTGTTGTACATTGTTATTTCGTTTCTGTACTGCACTACTTCTTGTATATATATATTATATAATTATATATAATAAAGGTAATGTTGTCAGTGTGTCCTCACTGTTCTCAGACCAGCTGCAACATGTAGGGCCTACACTTGGGGTGGGGGGGGATAATTTGGCCCTACGTAACTATTAATGGTGGATTTTGTTTTAAATGCAGCTAGAAGTCACCATGCCACAAACAGCACGCGCTTGTTGTTGTCGCACATTTTGTTTGGTGATATAACCGCGCATGCATCTTTCCTGTGCCAACGATGGCATATAAATTATGCAACATGTACCAGCAAACGGCATTAGCTATGTTCGGTCTCACACGACACAAGTTCATTGCTAACGAGGTTCACTCCGAGGAGCCAATGATGGCCTCAGATTTTGTTAAAGAGGTCTTTTAAATGTGGCTACTGTAAATCAACATTCTTGTATTTGGCAAATTCGAGCAAAGAGAGCTGGGGAAGGGGGAGGGGGGGGGGGGGGGGGGGGGGGGGTCTTCCTGGTGTATATATATTATCAGACATGCAAATAAAATTTATTACTTGCTTGAGCTAGGGAGATTGGGGGGGAGGTTCTTTTGTGCACACACACACACACACACTCACACCCCGTGACACACACCATATAAGACAAACAAACCAATGGATATACGCAGAGCAAATCTCTCTCCCAACTTATCGCTCGCCAATAATAAAGGCAGCAACCACAACAC
>JAQNBH010000004.1:32331188-32333688 GCA_028752905.1 Cladorhizidae sp. MBARI D1340-BT2 | reverse complement strand
GTCCATCTGCCTCTGGAGGGGGGATGCAACCATGTGGGTTGGTCGGTTGTTAACCAGACCCCCCATGGTTGATGGACTTTTGTAGACTGGACCATAATAATAATAATAATGATGTGATGATGATAATAATGATAATAATAATAATAATAATAATAATAATAATAATAATAATAATAATAATAATAATAATAATAATAATAATAATAATAATAATAATAATAATAATAATAATAATAATAATAATAATAATAATAATAATAATAATAATAATAATAATAATAATAATAATAATAATAATAATAATAATAATAATAATAATAATAATAATAATAATAATAATAATAATAATAATAATAATAATAATAATAATAATAATAATAATAATAATAATAATAATAATAATAATAATAATAATAATAATAATAATAATAATAATAATAATAATAATAATAATAATAATAATAATAATAATAATAATAATAATAATAATAATAATAATAATAATAATAATAATAATAGTAATAATAGTAATAATAGTAATAATAGTAATAATAGTAATAATAGTAATAATAGTAATAATAGTAATAATAGTAATAATAGTAATAATAGTAATAATAGTAATAATAGTAATAATAGTAATAATAGTAGTAATAATAGTAGTAATAATAGTAGTAATAATAGTAGTAATAATAGTAGTATTAATAGTAGTAATAATAGTAGTAATAATAGTAGTAATAATAGTAGTAATAATAGTAGTAATAATAGTAGTAATAATAGTAGTAATAATAGTAGTAATAATAGTAGTAATAATAGTAGTAATAATAGTAGTAATAATAGTAGTAATAATAGTAGTAATAATAGTAGTAATAATAGTAGTAATAATAGTAGTAATAATAGTAGTAATAGTAATAATAATAGTAATAATAATAGTAATAATAATAGTAATAATAATAGTAATAATAATAGTAATAATAATAGTAATAATAATAGTAATAATAATAGTAATAATAATAGTAATAATAATAGTAATAATAATAGTAATAATAATAGTAATAATAATAGTAATAATAATAGTAATAATAATAGTAATAATAATAGTAATAATAATAGTAATAATAATAGTAATAATAATAGTAATAATAATAGTAATAATAATAGTAATAATAATAGTAATAGTAATAGTAATAGTAATAGTAATAGTAATAGTAATAGTAATAGTAATAGTAATAGTAATAGTAATAGTAATAATAATAATAATAATAATAATAATAATAATAATAATAATAATAATAATAATAATAATAATAATGAGGCCGTGTCAGCCATCAAATCAATTGGCCGACTGCAAGGCCAGAGATTGGGCACCCTCCCAGAAGACTGCATCACACAACCTCTTTCAAAGGCTGTCCATCTGCCTCTGGAGGGGGGATGCAACCATGTGGGTTGGTCGGTTGTTAACCAGACCCCCCATGGTTGATGGACTTTTGTAGACTGGACCATAATAATAATAATAATGATGTGATGATGATAATAATAATAATAATAATAATAATAATAATAATAATGTCGTTCTGGGTGTAAAAATGGCCGTTCCATCAGCTGCTGCCGCGAGTCGTTCTGGGTGTGCTGTCTGCCTGAGGAACATTTCTGCGTCTGTTTCTGGCCTTATTAGACCTCATGGCCCCGTCAACAGTCGCTGCTCCGGTTCTAGAAAGCCACCTGCTCTCCCACCTCAACAAACACGTGCTCTATCGTCTTTCGCCATTACCACACCGGCGGACGCGGACTCTTCAGACAATGGAGGTCAACCCATCACTGAAGATGAAGTGCTACCATCACCATCAGTTTCGCCAATGCCTACGCAAAGGTTAAAGAATGGCCTCCTGAAAAGGTTGCCCCGTGGCTCAAGAGAATTAGCAGCCAAGAAACTTGCATCTATTGTAGATAGTGTGGTTCTACTTAATGACCAGCATACGTGGAGCCGGCTACTCCATTTTGCCTCAAGGTGTTTGAAGCTGCCCAAAGGTGATAGGCATGTGAGTTTGACCTCTGCAATAAACAAGCAAATCAGAGATGAGCTCAATGATACTACCATTGATTCAGGTTCCCACTTTGGACAGAGAGTTAACAAAAGAAAGCCAGACGATCCATTGGAGCACTTAGCCAATAGAGTAGCCAGCAAGCTTGAAGAAGGCAATTTCAAAGGTGCTGTTAGACTTGCCTGCGGTGATGATACTCTAGCTGACCACTCGGCTGCTACCCTAGAGGCTCTCAAACTAAAACACCCTGAAAAACATCCTGACACCTGCATTGGCCCCATCCCAGATCCCAACCTTTATTCGTTTACCATCTCTGCACGTGAAGTAAAGAAAGCAATCTACTCCTTCCCCAATGGCTCAGCAGGAGTCCCTGATGGTCTCCGCCCACAACATTTAAAGGACATGACGGGACCCTCTGCAAAGGAGGGCGGCCAGATCCTACTCAAAGCCCTGTGTTCCCT
>JAQNBH010000004.1:32083688-32323688 GCA_028752905.1 Cladorhizidae sp. MBARI D1340-BT2 | reverse complement strand
TAATAATAATAATAATAATAATAATAATAATAATTAATAATAATAATAGTATAGTAATTATAGTAATAATAATAATACATTTTAAATTATAAACAGATAATGATGATAATGATGATAATAATAATTAATAAATTAATTAAAAAATTAAAAAATAATAAAATAAATAATAATAAAATAATAATAGTAGTAGTAGTAGGACATGTAGTAATAATAATAATAATAACAATAATAATAATAAACATAATAAACAAATTATAAACAAATTAAACAAATTAAAAAAATGTAATTATGGTGGTCGTGGCTTCAAGTTCAGGCTCTTCAGAGTAGTTCCCCAGCAGCCAGGCAAGTCCATTCCACAGTCTCGATTGAACCGCTCACACTTTGGTGCTATGCCGATGTGCAATGCCTCCTTCACAAGCAGTTTGTTGTTATTATCAACTCTCAACCATCGACTTAAATTTTCAACCATCGACTTAAGTTTTCTTCTCAACATTTCGGCTTGATGCTCTAGCTTATCATTCATTCAATCAATTTTTTTTTACTTAATTTTGGTGAGCCTCAGAACAATAACAATCAAAGTACTGATTGGATATTACAGTAACTTGCAAATAAGCTCTTGTCTTTGATATAACGACACTGATACTATACGACATGAATAATACAGAAGCTATATATACATATTTAGAATCATTGGTATAAGTTTTGTTATAGACCTAGTCTTTTGTTTTCTACTCAAACTGAACTACAACTTATTATATGTAGTTGTTTGCATCATAAAAAATAGTTATTACTTTGACATCATTATTAGCTAGTGGGGCTTTACAACTGGTGCGGTTCAATTGAGACTGGCTGCATAATTATAATTGGAGGGGTAGTTATAACTGGAAGGGCATCTCTAAAGGCATTGGCATAATTATATGGTATACATAATTATATATATATGGGAATGAATATCAGTGTATTTCAACTATTAACGAATAGGCAATATGCATGCAATTAGCAAGTTCTACTGCATCTTAAATTCTATCGCTGTCAGTCCATGAGGTTGCCATGGTATTTAGGGGGGTGAGGGGGGGGGGGGCGGGTGTCCCCCTTGGAAGTTGTATTATTAAAATTCTTATTGATGTTGATAAGTGCTTGACATCATGCCCCCCCCCCTCCCCCTTAATATCCCTCGCCCCCCCCCCCCCCCCCTGGACAATTTTCTAAATGAAACCCTGGTCATGGCCTATTAACTATTTAGGGTCAGGAATTAAACTAATGTGTGTGCGCCTGAATTATAAAGTGATGTAATGAAGTAATAACAGCAAGGGTCAAGGGTGCCTTCTTCATCACTTGAGGTCTTTATCAGGTAAGTAATGTCGATATGCGCCTTGTTACCCTAGTGATACTTGAGTAAACTAAGACTTGGAGTATTTGTTTGTTCTCTAGCTCACTAGCATTTAGGTCAAGTCATTTTAGCTTTTAACTGTCTGGTAGACCACAAACTTCTAAAGCTCTATTGTGGCAAGAAATGAATTTGTCTCGAGTCCTTCCATTTTATATTCTAAATATTGCTGCCTTCTGGTGTAGCTAGCCATTTGGCTACTTACTTTTTGTGTTGAGAGTGGGTGGAGGAGAGATTTTTTGTCCAAGGTGATATGACTTCACTTGCCACAGTGATCCTCTCCATTTCACCAAATTGTGGTGTTTTTCTTGTAGAGTTAAGTTTGATGGCACCTTCTAACGAACAATTAGACTTCGATTTCACGATGCGAGCTTGAACGTAGCTTTTTGGTAATGGCTACCAAGTTGCGTTCTTTGTGCAGATATATCTGCTATCATCGGGAACATGAAACTCACATGCACCGACATACCTGCATCTGTACTTAACTTTGCATTTTTTTCATTTTTAAATGAATTTTTTTTATTTAAAAACTGAAGGCTTTAAAGGCTCAATATTGTTATCGCTTTCATGAGTTTCCTCATCAGCTATTGCAATGACTTGTCACTGAGTTGAAGAATAACTGAAAGAAGTAATCACCCTTTTAGGCCTACAATAGAATCTATATTTTTCTCAAGTCTGCTTGTAGCTTAGCCTATTGACAATGAGCTATAAAATTAATTTAAGTCTTCCATCTTTCAGCTTTAGCACAGGAGGATGTCTGACATGATTTTTTTCAAGTGTTATAGTTAACTAACTAAAACAACGAAGCGAAATTTGTTTCCACAATTATATTAGAGTTCTAGTTCCCCGAAAGACATAATAAGAGGGCATTTGTAATGAATATGTTGAAATGACATTATGTAGGTCATATTGGCTCAAGCTGTGGTCTACATGGCCAGATCAGTGGAAGTGTATGTGGCTTATAAGAATGCTAAAGCCTATGTGAAGAATCACAGAGGCTCACTGCCTCCAATTCCTCTTCATCTACGCAATGCTCCCATGCAGCTCAAGAGAGATCTTGATTTTGGCAAAGGGTACAAGTACAACCCTATCTTTCCTGACAATGTCCAACAGAGTTATATGCCTGAAGAGTTCAACTCGGTGAACTTTTTTTGAATTATATTAATATTACCAAAATGTCATAGCTAAACTTTTATTATCATATTCATCAAACATATCTATTTCGTCATGCATTTCCTATTTGTCTGTCAGTCTTTCACTCAATCAATTTCATCAAACTATGATTCTCTTTTTTTCTAAATAAATCTTCCTCTATTAATTTGCTTTGCTCGTGTATTAGGGAGTTTGCTGCTTCTTCATTACTATGTACATTCGAACAGTGCTATTGTCTTCACTGTCAAAGGTCTGGGCTCTGCTGTCTGGTCATTTTCTGTTTCATATTTCTCTCGTTACTTAAGCTCTTTCTTGCTGGCTCCTCCAGCTCCTCAGCTAGATGAAAAGTATTCCATTGGCATGTGCGGTGTAATTCTCTATGGTCCATTGTGATGCACATTCTCGGAGGATGTACATACAGTATATACCTGGATAGATGTATTAACACTATCTCGGCACTTAGTGCACCTTGCACTATTGTTTTGAAATAGGAAGAATTGACTTCACTCTCCCACATGGTGCATGGTCATAAAAAATGTGGTACTAAGCTTGTCAATAATGCTTGGAATAGCTAAATCTAGTATCCACCAATAATACTTAAAGGTAATAGTTAGGGATGTATACAGAGGGTGGCACCCTGGGATCGACATTATTGGCTACCTCCTTAATTAAGTAACTAATGCAAATAACAAACATCTCCAAAGGTAACGCATAAACTTGCAATGATAACTCAACTATATACACCGGTCATTATTTTCTCTAGGATTTCCTCAATTTCACTGCATCAATTTCAGGTCCTTCAATCGATACCCTCGTCAGCTACGTTACACTGCAGTTTGCTAGGAGATTGCATAGTTTGCTTTTAGATGACTGCATTATGGTTCCACAGAGGCAGTTGCCTAATGGAAGCACCAACAAAATGTTCATCATTTTAGAAATAATTATATACAACCATAACTTGTTTCTTTTATGTGTTGCACAGATGGAGGGCTTGTGCTCATTGCCATCACATCCTTCTTCTCTTAGAAAACAGCTCTCCTATAAAACCTGCCATTCTCTTAGCAATTCTTTATTGATCTTACTTCTGCCTTTTCTCCATAGAAGTTAGCCTGTTTCCATAAGCTCTGAGAAGTGTCTCATCATCAGGGATAAGAAATAATGAGGCTGAGATAATTTACCTCACCTGAGAAGACCACAGTGATGGTTCCACTGTGGTCTTGGTAGGGAATATATAGCATTCATGTGGGCTTTAAAAGCTGAAAAGTGAGCTTCCTTATCCTCTCCTTTTTCCAGCTGGCAGAATCTGATTATCCTATCTGTTGAGGTGGTCACTGGTTGTGGTGATACAGACTCAGTGTGGTCATCTATTGTTCTAGCAAGTAGTCTTTCCCATCGTTGTTCTCTTGCAGATTCTTGTTTTCTGGCTTCTTCTCTTTCTTGTCTCTGACATTCCTCTTGTTCTTGGCATCTCCTCTCATCTTCTGCCTATTATTTTTGCATGGAGGCCTACATGAATTGCATCATCATGACCATTGGGTTTGCCTGATCCGGCGTGGTCTGAATTCTGGGGAGTGGCCTTGGACTTCCTTCAGACAATCCCTGAGTTCTATTTGTGACTCCAGTCCAAGCTCCAAGTCGTGGTAATTCCATACTGGCTGTTATCTGCTGTAGTAATGTCTCGGATGTGTCTAGCAAAGTTCCACCTGTTTCTGTAGTATGATCTCCATGATGCTGAGTATTCCCTCTGAGATTGTACACCGACATTCTCAATTGTAACGATGACAACAACAACAACAATAACAACTGGAGAACAAATTGTAGCTGAAGCTCTACTCTGAGTAGCACTGGTCATACTTGGCAGGTATCCCACTGCTGCCACCAGATGTCACAGGGACTGCCTGTGCAACCCTGTAACCTGTCTTGATTAGTAACTTTGCCACCAAATAGCTATCTAGCTACCACTCCACCGATAACTTGTTGTAAGGTAACTTTATTATAACAAGGACAACTGACAATGACTGAGCACTGCACAACTCCTTTTACTGCTGCGAGGCCTCCGAGTTTGCTAATAATATTCATACTCAATCAACAATAGTTAATTACATTCTACAGACTGGTGTGTGTGTACAATTAACTACTTGTATGGTTCAAAACCAGTCATGTCTCAGATGGCCCTGTGACAACAGTGTATGTAGATTGCATCTTATGAACTCTACTTACCTTCCCATTCAAAATTAATGTCACAGCACCACCATATCCTTGGCCAATCAACTTTCTTAATCAAGTTGCTTCTGCTGTAATAAATACTGTAAAGCTTCTGCTATAGTACCAGCAACTCTAGAACAGACATGAAGTACGGCTAAGAAGTGCTTCTCTGGTTATCCATTAACTAACCATCTGCCACAGGTGGATAACTCCTCCTGAATACTGCACTCTTCAGCAAAGAAGGAAAAGTAGGGACTTTCATGGAGACTACATATATGCTTTCTTTCAATTTCAATCCAAGTGTCAATAAACACCCTAGCACTGAATCTTGATGCGTATTGAGCATTATATGGCCATTTACTAAGATGTTATTCTAGCAATTTGTCACCATTAAGCACTTGGAGCTGAATTAGCTCCTTGTATATACGTGGTTGAGTATTGAATATGATTCTTGACCAAGAAGTGTATGGATCACATCAGTTTTAGAGTGACCTCACAATTATTATTCTTTTTAGCTTGTTTAGCTGCAGCTGCACATTATTTCAATGACATTCTGCTGTTCTATGCTTAGCCATTCTTGTTAATTGATGAGTCTTGGTGCCATTTAGTTAGATCCACTATGATGTTTCAGTAGTTCTGTGACATATCAACAATTACCTGTTGTCCACCCACCTTTTGCTCTTGGATATGGCCTTCCCTATTTGAATACAAACATGTCCACTTTAGGGTCTTCCTTCTGTAACCAAGGACAAACTTTCTCCAAATCTTTCTAAGTAGCTTAGCTGTTGCTTGTAACATTTCTTTTTCTGTTGTGCAGATAATTTCAGATAATTTATTAGAATGGGCTGGTCATGAATGTCTTGCTCTTGACTCCTTTCTGCATGACAGAGTGATACCTTTGTATCCGACTCTTCATTAATCTTTAGTGGATATCCCCTTCAAATACAACAGGGGCAATTACGCATTTCCGCTAGATGGAGGAAGAATCTTCCCAGCTATTTTACCATCCCCATGAGAAGCGTGTGAGCTAAGGCATGCTCTCTGGTGCTTTTATCTTGGCAATGACTGTCGGCTTTGAGGGGTCTGGTTGTATTCCTCGCTGATCGATGAGATGGCCGAGGAATGTCATTTTTTATTGAATTTGTCTTTGTTCAATGTTCCCCCAGCATCTACTATTCTTTGGAGTGCTGTTGTCAATCTAGCTATTTGATCTTTCCCAAATATGAGTACATCATTCATAAAGCAGATAACTTCCTTTAGTCAAGGCAATATTTCGCCAACTGCTTTTGGAAGAACTTGGGGGGGTACTACATACACCAAAGGGTAGTTTTTCGAATGCGTACCCTTCGAACAGTGTTATGAATGTTGTAAGTAGTATTGACTCTTCTGCCAAGGATTTCTGCCAGAATCCCGAGCAGTGGGATACCTTTTATCACCGCAGTTCTACGCTAGAAGCCCTAAGCACAGCAGGTCTTCAAAGAACTCAGCACACAGACTGGGCAACAATGTCTTTGAAGACCAGGCAGAGGAGTGAGTCAGAAGTAGAGAGCAATGCCTGTTCTGCTATATAGCACTGTGACCAAAGCAGGAGACAGTAATGCAGTATTGCTACTGTTTCTGCAATGAATGCAGGGGTGAGAAGAGAAGCTCGATTACGACCAGGGAAGAGGAAAGAAAAAGATCAGAAGGAATACTAACAGAAGGAAGAAGAAAGACAACGGGAACGATTGGGATGGGAAGACAAGAGGGAGAAGGCATTTGAAGTACTTCTCGCCAGAATTCGATGGAGATGGACCAGGCCAGCTATCAGTCCCTTCTCTCACAGTGGAGGTCCAAAAGTGCCACCGTTTCGCAAGCGGGAAACCGAAGAAAATGTCGACACATATTTTGGAGCATTTGAAACTCATGTGGAGTTCCATGATGTACCTAACAGTCAATTAAGTAAGTATCTGTGTCCAATCCTTAACCCAGATGCAAATTTCATGTATATGGCAGGAAGCAATACAATATGCTAAAAGAAGCCCTGTACAAGCATTACAGGATCTCACGGGAAACGTACCAAGCAACGATGCTACAGGTTCGATGACAAATGTGGTAAATTTAGACAACTTGTGGAAGCAGGTACCAGAGCCTTTACTGAAAGTGGGTGCAGGATTCCACCACTTTAGGAGATATGGTAGAACTGTCATCCATGGATGCTGTAATCACCTAACCCAATTTCCAACCACGTAAAGGATCATGCTCTGACAACAGTAAAGGACCAAAATGACAGATAAGTTTATGCTGGCACGGGGATGGAGTCTCGACCAGATTAGCGACCGGGAGGTCACTAACCGGGAAAATGGTAGGACACAGCATAAACGAGAAGAACGCCAGCAACCAAGGAAGAAGTGAAATTCTCGACAAGAACAATTGTAGTCAACCCGAGCAAAACTGATGGAGTGAAGCAGCAAGAAGTCCAATGCAAACTGGAAGAAGCAATCAAAGTTTGACCCTGCATGAGAACCAAGATGTTTTGCATGTAATGAGTATGGACAGTACTCTTCTGAATGTCCCACAAAGAAGGAACGTAAGAATATCCTCTAACTCGAAGACCTCAACTTAGCCGTCACCCTGACCGCCCGAGAAGAAGCCGATCTGGTGGAGTCTGAGATCGTTCAGAAGGTGGTCATACAAAAAAGATGAGAGGACAAGACATAGGCCAGATACTCCTGGATACAGGAGCTGACAGAACAGTGGTGAAAAACTGCCTGGTGCTGAGGTGCCAGGACAGGAGAAGTCGTGCAGATGGAGTCATACACGGGAAGGTGGAGTCTTACCCCTTGGCTGAGGTGGACCTGGAAGTCGTACACTGTAGAGTCATGTTGACAGTAGTTCTGGAGGAGCATGGTAAGTATGATGTGCTATTAGGTACTGACATTCCAGGCTTGTGGGAGCTAGGATGGTAGCTGGCAATGCTCAGGCTCTCCAGGTGGTGCAGACCAGATTTCAGACGATGGGGGAGGAAGGAGACCGACACCAGAAGGACTGCGGACCCGGCCAAGAGAGTTCCATGGAAGAACCTACCTGGAAATGGAGAGAATCAGAGACTGAGACCGACTCGGAGCAAGAAGGCAAACCAAGCGATGTCACAGAGGAGGAACCCTCAACCGAAACGGAGACAACGGATTCTGAGAGGAAGGAGCTTTCTAGATCAGCTAAGAGGGCAGAACGAAAGGCTGCCTGGAGAAGATGCTTCGGGAACAAGAGAGAGAAGCATTAAATGTCAACAAGCAGAAACCGAGGACAGCCCTTTCACAGTACTATTATGGAAAAAGGTCATCGATAGAATGGGTGAGCAAGTGCTGTTGTTAAGTGTTCCTGTACAGAAGATGGCTACTCCTGTCTGTAGCCCACAAGCCAGGACACCTGGGGAGAGACCAAACATACCGATGGTTGGAAGATGAATACCACTGGCAAGGTATGTATGCTGATGTACGAAAAATGTGTCAAGCATGTACCGAGTGTCAGATGGTTTGCACGTTGGAGGAAACAGCCGGCACCACTTCACCCTCTACTGGTAATAAACGAACCATTCTCGAGAATTGGGATGGATGTACCATACCTATGTGCTGGGGGAATACCGAAGAGCCCCACATAAATCCACTGGTTTCACCCCTTCTGATCTGCTCTATGGGAGGCAGATCAGGGGACCTCTCCAGAACCTGAAGGAGCAGTGGACGGCAAAAGAGGGAGTGCCAACCAATGTTGTGATGTACATAACTACTGTGCAGGACGAATTGCAGAAAGTATCTCGGGAGAGAGAGGAGGAACAGAAATCTAAACACAAATACCAGTTCAACCAAAAAGCACAAAGATGGATATTCCAACCAGGAGATCCAGTCTTGCTGAGGAATGCACCGAAAGGACAGAGTCTCCATGCCGAGTGGGATGGACCCTACCCGGCGATGCGACGATGTGATGAGACAACCTACGAACTCCACATGCTGGAGCATCTCTGGAAAAGGGTAAAAACGCACATGAACTTATTGAGATCTTACAATTCCCCAGGATTGTTCAGCCTGAATGCAACCGAGATCTTGGAGAGAGAGAGATGTCTGACTGCTTTGAAGCCGAGGAAGGAGAAGTTCTGCCAGACAGGGAAGCAGCTAACCAGGAGCAGGGAGACAAATAGAAACTGCAGTAGCTGATGCAGAAACACCATGCTCGCTTCAAGAAGAGACCTGGCTCTGCTGCAGGTCAAGAGATATGAATAGAAACAGGAGATGCCTACCCACTAAGTCAACCGCCCTACCGAATGCCAACAGACAAGCAAAAGAAGCTGGAGGCAGAAGTTAAGACACTATTGAAAAACAGATTGATTCGACCATCGGGAAGCCCTTGGGTATCACCAGTAGTGCTAGTCTCCAAGGCAGAGGGAGGACTGAGACTGTGTGTTGCTACAGGCGACTAAATAGAATCACTAAACCGGACCTGTTTCCATTACCTAGGGTCGATGAACTGATTGACGAGCTGGCGAGCGCAAGATTCCTTCACAGCTCTGGACTTATCAAGAAGTTACCCCCACCAGGTTCCAGTGCACCACTACTTGATTCTGAAAACAGCATTCATCACGCCGAAACGAAAATGGGAGTACCTCCGAATACCATTTGCACTCAAAAATGCTCCCTCAGTATTTCAGCGAATGGTGAATGCGGCTCTGGCAAACATGGTCACTGCAGCCTACATTGATGATATTGTTGTTTTCAGTCTGAAGTTTGCTATCCCACAACTCACTTAGCATACATAGCAGAGAATAATATGATATGAATATGATTAGCTTAACCCACCAAACAGTGCTCACAATATGTTCTTTATAAGGGCTGTGCTGGGTTAGTCTTGTGGTGGTTCAGTTCAAGTCTAGGACTTGCCTACCATACTTGTGAGTATCAATTGAATTCTAGATTTACTATTAAGTTATCTTTGTCACTTATAAAAACTATTTCAAGGGACCCATAATTATATTATCCAGGGACCCATAATTATTATATTAAATAACTTTTCAAATCATCCATACCAATTAGTAAAGAATGATAGACAAACAATCCACAAATTGTTTTAGTTTGAAATCCTATTTTGCATTCCTCTAGCAATTGCCCTAGCATATACTTCCTCTTTCCCCGTCTATATGCTTCCTGTCTCTATCGCAGTCTGTATACTTCCTCTCCCTTGCTCAATCTGTATACTTCGAAGCATTTAATTATTCAGGAAGGTATATTTTGGGGGGGACTGTAAGGAATATATAATACCATAATAAATCCAACGTATTCATGCTTATTCATATAGTTTATAACCCCCCTCCCCTCAAGTTCAAATGTTCAAGTGATGACTAGGGAAATGGCTCATCCCCTTTGATGGCAAAGATCCCATTGCTGCCTCTTTATACAGATAAAAGCCAATTACAGTATTGATCTGTACATGATCTGTAATTATGATGTCATCTTGATGTTGTAATACCTAGATTGTCATCTGGAAAGAATTTACCAGTTTGGAACTGGTGCAAGTATACCTTTAATACGTGTATTTGATTACTCGATTTAAAAAGTTTGATAAAATGTTCAAAACACCTCTGCAGGGTTTCATTTAGGGGGGAGGCAGCCACGCCTGACCACCTTTTTGCCCCCCCCCCCCACCCCCCCCTTGCAAATTGTATATTAAAATTCATTAGAAACTTTGTCACATCTTTAACCCCCCCCCCCCATAATATCCAGATTCCTCAAGTTGCCCCCCCTTACAATTGTGTGTGCCTCAACGCACACACACAATCTCATTAGATGATCCCTGCATTTCATGAAGCTAATATGTTAATAAGTTAATAACCTCTGCCTATTCTCATTTATGTAAGCAGAAATTTGTATCTTGACTTTCAGACTTTGAGGCCCACACAACAAAATCAAGAAGCTACGAAACCAAAGTTGAAATTTGATGATAATGTCACACAGGATGACCCAGGTCGATGTCCTCAAGGATAGCATCAATTTCCTTATCTTCCAAGTCATTCCCGGCTTCTTCTCTATCACCATGGTTACGACCTGTTGCACAGTGCACATGTACATGCATAATAATATGGCATATATTTCTAGTAGAACTTCTGTCTCACATACTCATATCATTCACTAGTAAATCCATGACATCATCCGTCAACAAGTCGACATCCCCATTGATCACCTCGCCCTCTTCCTGGACAACATTGTTGTTACTCCTATGAGCAACATGAGAGTCCACCGCACCAGTATCAGTCCCCACACTGTGCTGGACTGCCAGTGACATACTGGAATTAGTAGACGGAAGGTTGGCAAAGGACAGGTTGAAGAAGAAACTGACTTTGGTGGTGACCTCTGGATAGTCTCTGACCGTTTTGAGGATCTCAGATTTCAGATTTTGAAAGTGCTTCAGAAGATTTGCATTGTCCTGCAAAAGAAAGAAGAAAGAGAGCAATGGTGGTAGAGTGAGGCAATGCTAACTGGCATTCTCTATATTGGGAGAGCACTTCACAAACACGAGAGAGAGAGAGAGAAGACAAGAACACATCCATAAACTTGTATCCCGCACTTTGTGATCCTGTGTACATGAAGTAGACCGAGTCATCTCTATTGAGAGCAACCGCTTTTAATAGATCTAGTCTGCTGGATTGAGAGGAACAAATTACTTAGGCTGTTTAATTCCATAGAGACTTCCCATCTCTCTTTAGCAGAGAGATAGATAACTAGTAGAGCTAAAAGGAAGAAATTTCATTTGATACTTTAAAGGAATTTCTTTAAATCTTTTTTAAAGAGGATCCTTAAAGTATTTTATACAAGCTGAAAGTAATCGTACAAGAATAAATACCATTGCTTTATACAGCCTAACACTCCTGAAAATATGAACATGATAAGGAAAGCAAAGCCTTGATGGTTTGAAGCCAGGCTACAACAGCAACGGATATCAATAGTTCCCCCCACTGTTGGACTACGTTTATCCTCAAGTAGATAGTCCCCAATGATTACTCTGGGACCGGAAATACTCGCAACTCTACACTACTCTGAATGAAATAGTGTGCACTCTTTCATTAGACCATGCATGCCTTGAATGCCTTGACCAAATAAAATTAAAAAAATATTTAAACATGCACTTGGGCTTCCAGGAAACAGACTTATAAAATTATTATGCCTTGGGGTAGTAATGGGTAGTAATACTTTGGGGTAGTAATACTAATGTAGGAACCATACATAGAAAGTCATTATTAAATTTGGCTAAGTATATGTATTACAGATCCAGATTATACATAGGTACAGATGCCATGCACTAATGCATAAAGGCTCATCACTGAAACCCAGTCTTGTGTTTTGAACGACATACAGCATGAAAATAGAGTGTGTTGAAGTCATCCATGAGAGCCGAAAAGTGGTGGGATGTCCAATAAGGAGCAAATAATGAAGTGGCATTGAAACTTTTATGAGCTCAAACTTCAAAACGCTCTCTTAATATCACTTCATGATATTGTCTCTGGCATGTGAACGTTTAAACTCAATACCTTTTGTATAAACCCTGTGGTGCTAAAAACAAAACTCATTGTCCCAAAGTCAGAATTAAGTGAAATATCATGCAGCTGCCAAGTGTTCAGTCTGTCACCTGTCAATCAAGTGTCATATGCCAAGCAAGCGGCAGCTGAGAAATAGGGTCAATGGTGCCGTGGTGTTTGTATGCATTGTAGATGCTGACAGAGAACGGTTTACAGTAATTCTGAGGCCTTGCCAAAATTCGAAAAATCTGTTCACTTTAGTCTGTACACAGCTGCTTTCAACGTAGTTGACAGCAGTTTTTGATTGAGACTTGTTTTGTCAGTGTAGGAGCAAAGATTGCTCAAGAATTCCTGTGAAAGAACTTGGAGCACATGGTCAATTTATAGGATATTAAAAAGATCAAGACAACTGGATCCATAAGCCAGAGAGAGGATAGCCCAGGACTGTCTGTTCGCAGCAGAACATTGACTATGTCGAGGAAATTATAGCATTCCAGAAGGACCAACTGGAAATGCACAAATCACAGCGGTAAAAATTGCTAAAGATCTGGGAGTTTATTGTCGACCTATTCAGCCTCGAGGCTTTCAAGAGGATTAAAGTGTCTCCACATGTGATAAACTGTTAAAATTGTTGAAGAGGAAAACTCACTGCAAGCGATTAAATGACTATATTGAAAGAAGAATGTTAATGCAACGTGATCGCTGATGAAGAAAGGTTTTAATGTGGAAATGGTATGGAATAGACAGAATGATGTTGTATACAGTATAGTGTGAGGAAGAAGAAAATTTCAGTTTCCAGATTTTATCACAAAACTTTAATATTAAAAAAAATCATGGTATCACCAGGTGCTACCGAGAGAGGAAATACATGGATACATTGGAAAACCTAGGTAATTCTGCAAGTGACATGAAACTCGTGGATAATGGCCGCCTTTCCGATTGTCACCGCCTGTACCACAACAACTATATAGGATGGGGCCACACCCCATACCAGTAAAGTCAAGTAAGAACACTTTGTGGAAGTTGAGACCAAGTTCATTAATAAGGATGACTGGCCTCCATAATAATCGGAGTTCAACCCAATGGATTACCACATTAGGGGGTCCCTAGCTGAGAATGAGTATTGAGGTCAGAGTGAGAAATTCACTGAATGCTAGTTAATTAAAGGAACATATTTCCCAGAGTTGAGAAACCAACGCAGAGATCAGGAAGTCCATTGCTCGTGGCAGAGATCAGGAAGTCCATTGCTCGTGGCAGAGATCAGGAAGTCCATTGCTCGTGGCAGAGATCAGGAAGTCCATTGGCTCGTAGCAGAGATCAGGAAGTCCATCGCTCGTGACAGAATTCAGGAAGTCGATTGGCTGGTGGCAGAGATCAGGAAGTCCATTGCTCGTGGCAGAGATCAGGAAGTCCATTGCTCGTGGCAGAGATCAGGAAGTCCATTGCTCGTGGCAGAGATCAGGAAGTCCATTGCTCGTGGCAGAGATCAGGAAGTCTATTGCTCGTGGCAGAGATCAGGAAGTCCATTGGCTCGTGGCAGAAATCAGGCAGTCTATTTCTCGTGGCAGAGATCAGGAAGTCCATCGCTCGTGACAGAGATCAGGAAGTCTATTGGCTGGTGGCAGAGATCAGGAAGTCCAGTGCTCATGGCAGAGATCAGGAAGTCCATTGGTTCGTGGCAGAGATCAGGAAGTCCATCACTCGTGACAGAGATCAGGAAGTCTATGGCTGGTGGCAGAGATCAGGAAGTCCACTGCTCATGGCAGAGATCAGGAAGTCCATTGGGTCGTGGCAGAGATCAGGAAGCCCATTGGTTCATGGGAAAATGAGATGGGGGGGGGGGGGGGGTGCATTGAAAACATGTGACATTAACAGAAATCTTTATTGAATTATTTTGCTGAATTTGAGTTTGGGGACATGAATTCCAATCTTTCTGTGAATCTGATCGATCCCCACAGATTAACCTGCACAATCTGTAAATTTCCAGAATGTAGATTATTGGCAGGCTATCTATTAAGTTGCATTATCTTTGAATTTCAAATTTATACATACGTTAGTCTGAAGGTTTTCAACAAAGATAACGTACTTAGCCACTTGAGTCCGAGGTAAAGTGAGTTCATGCTCAATGATTAAAGCAACTGTCCATCCAAGAAAAAACTCTCTCAATTTTCCCAACAGAAAACTGTTTAGTAGGACAGACATCTTCATTTGCTCTGGGTATAATCACATTTCAAGGATACAGTTAAAACATTGGAAGAGGAGTCACATCACCTGTGTGCATAGTACAATCATAGCAATTTCCCCTTATATACCAGATATATATATATATGGTTTCTCCTAATGGCATGTTTGGAGACTTTCTACAGTGACTCTCTCCTGCTGGAAAATACACCACGACTACTAGTGCAAACTTTTGACCAAGAACTGCCCACATCCTAAATAGTTGTCATGTCTGCACAGTGATGCTATACTTAGAGACACGACTGTGTTCTATCAGAGACAGCAAGGCGATTGAACTTATCCTCCAGCTACATAAAAAGATGGATGCAGGCCAAGAGGCGAGCCGCCATCCCACCTGACACAAACACCACAGAAATCTGTAGCTATTGGATATAATGATAGTCCCCCAATCAATTTATATCAGATCTGGCCCGAGCAAGAATGAGGAGACAAAAAAAAAGAAGGGTATCATCACATTCAAGTCATCTTGACACAGTGGAAATCAGAGCTCTGGGACACTTGACATCGGAATCCATTGATGTACATAGTAACTGATGCCATCCCAATATGAGATCAACACAGATGGTGTATCCGATTCTAGTGCAAGTATCCCAATGGGAATTGCCATAACGGCAAATATATTCTGGTTGTAAATTCTGTTTGTAAACTACAGGTCTGGAACAGTTCTAGACTATGTCTATTTACAGGTTGGCTGAATTCCACCCACACCCCCTCTCTCTCTCCTCCCTCTCCCACATCGCCAAGCCCATTCATGGTGTGTAATATTGATGTTTATATGCATCCTATTGGAACTCAGTGAAGGTTATCTTCGCTGTCTATTATGCAATGCAGAATACCAAATGCAGTGCAAGAAATTGCAGTCGGACATCAAGACATTTTTTGAACATCTCATGTATTTGTCTGAACAAAAATCAATTTTGCTCTGCCCAAATGTCCGAGCAATACTAATGAACTAGAATATGCACATGCGCACAGCCTCTTTAAATTAAACATTTACATATGCCTGTATGAAAGATTATAATGTTAACCTGTGTCTATTTGTGTAGGTATAATTTTGCAAAGTCTTAGAATGGCAGCACAAAATTGATTGTACTCGGACAAATTGATTTGGGTTGTTGTAATTTCCCCACACTGAAATGTCATGACAAAGAACAGAGAAGCAACAGTGTTAAACAACAAGACATCACCATAGTTACACAGATGTGCAGAGTTCCTTTTTTATGTGCACATCAAAGATTGGTAACTGTCTTTCTGCTCGGACATCCACCAGCATCATTACCAAATCTTACCTAGTTATCTACATTAACCTTCATAAATATTTTGCTGTTCTTCCACAGAGGCCATTTCACACACTTAGAAAGTAGATGAAGCTCTGATATTTCTGGTGAAAACTCAGCATAACTGTACTCGACGTTCCAGATTGTACACACAGAATATTATTTCAGTGCACATATTCTAAAGGGTTCCATGTCCCAGTTTCTTATTTGGGGGCTCGTCATTGCTGCCACATGGAGTAGCACATAATCCACGGTTGGGAACTGACCAATCTGCAGATGAAAGTTCTTTTTGAAATTTTCATATTGGGCAGGTCAATCGGCAGATACTACGTGTAGGTCAGATTCACAGAAAGGTTAGAACCTGTTTGTCCAATCAAAAGAGCAGTTAAGTTCCCACTTTCCCCCTCTGCTAAGGCCTCACTGGACACTGCACCTAGGAAATCTTCATGGAATTTAGCAACCATCGCACTACCTGTAAAGTTATTTAGCTCTCCTAGAAGCAGCGTAGGCCTGTAAAAAGAAGTTGCTCAAATTATAGGCAATTATGGCTCCGCCTAATTCCCATACATACGGTTTGTGCTCAGCAATAACCTCTCCACTGACAATTTTCTGAACTGTTGATAATGTATAAATTTACGAAGTATGGGGAAGGAGTTCTATGGACATATTTTTGATTTCCCTCACACCCCAATGATATTCCCACATGGAGCACTTGGGGAGAGCGTGGCCTATAAACAACCAGAGTTGTTGCAGGGACTCTGACACCAACTTCCTGAATCCTGGTTGCACCATATCTGTGACTGGCAGAGCATGCATTAGCACTGTATAGCATTGGCAGTAGAACCAGTCTGGCCAGTCTGGACCAATTTCAGCTAAAAGGCACACATGTGCATTATACGTGCACTGATAGTTGGCTGTGTGGCAACAACTCGCTCCGCATCAATTGGGTAATTTTGTTGGCGGAGGTACAGCAACCCTAATGTGTCTTTCGGCACTATCCTCCAACCACATTTGCCTTTCCAAGTCTTAAGGGAGAAAGAGGATCAAATACCTGTCTTTCCAAGCTGTTTGGTTTCAAGCATCACAAATTAGCACTATAATCAGAGCAATGATATATTTTTTCCCCATATCTTCCAGAAGACCCTCCAGAAATGGATATTTGAAAGAGGCAGTGAGGATCCAGTCAGACTAACTGTCTATAGATAGCTATCAAGCTGTAGTAACTAGCTATAGCTAGCTAGCAGCTATATTCCTGGCTTATATATATATTATACTTGATATAATAAACAGGAGGTTTATAACTGGAAAGATTGTACAAAAACTTTCAGGAAACATAATGCATGTACATCTTACAGTAAGGCAGTTGATTTCATTGAGGCCATACCTACTCCACTGGGTATTTGGGGAAATTACTTTCATCTGAGTATGCTCATCAGATGGCTACTATAATAACTCTTGTTTAATGAATATCTTGTCAAACTTAAGGTTTCTAGGTTGGCAAAGAAGATGGAAGATGGAAAACTTTCATCAGCTTTTGAAGCTTTGGGTTGAAGACAACCCAATGGTAACATTAGAGTGTATTTATAGCACATGTAGCATATAATAATTCCATGTATTTTGTATTGTCATTATCATTCATGTTTCTGATTAGTATATTCATCAACCATTGTCAACCATCATTGATTAAAGCCAAGTTGCTTGAAACCAGGCAGTAATCTCGTGCTTGTGCAACGTTTTATTAGAACGCTTGATAAAAGATGGAGTTCACACTGTAAGTAAATCATATATAGTAAATTAATTACATAATCATTATTTAGATGTTATGGTCATTTGATGGGTGGATGACAAGTTAAGTGTGCTTGAGAAATTAACTGGCCTTTGTATGTACTCTACCTTCTATGACATCAATGCTTGCTTCTGTTATTGATGTCTGTCCTTTTCAAAGATATGAAGTCAATGCAGGCTACGATGGAGTATTCATCTCACCACTCCTTGCATGGAGTGGTGTGGCTAAATGAATACAAGATGAAGAACGCAGAGCATTATACACACACTTCCACGAACTTCCCTAGAATCTGACTGCAAATGATACTCTGCAGAAGATCAAGGTAATGAAGTCAGCATGGAAACCACGCATGAGATTTCAGAACTGTGGAACCTTTAGTGCTATACGCCGAGTGAGGTCATACTTGAGTTCAACCATGTCGCAAGAGAGCATTTGAAGATCTTACATGCTAAGTAGCTAATTATTTTAAATACTATTGGAAACAGGACCACAACTTTGGCCACATACACAATATGTCCCATGAAACAATTATTATCAATTACATTGACCCTCTCAATAATCAACATGAAATTTACCTCTCTGTGTTTTGCTCTAGCCTTCATCAGGGACATCAGAGATGTTAAGACTCACATGCGCTTGATATGATTGAGGTTTCACAGTTAACTTAATAATTGGCCTGGCCAATCCAAAAGAGCTTCCGCCGACCTTGGTTAGTAAGTACGTAGTAAGAACCCTCCACATGCACTCAGTATATAGATTTTTGTCGAAATCATATGCAAAGCTAACGAGAAAACTAGTGATGACGATCCACTTGCAGATTTGGATGGAGCTGAAGTCTACAATTTGATAACATGAGCAACCAGGAACAGCTAAAGTAGAGGCACTGGTGGACACCAAAACAACCAGCAAATGCTCTCGCCTGGAGCTAGCTCCTCTAGCTTGCAAACTTCATTGCAATGATCCTGTGAATGCAAATGCCATGGGGATGCATCACTCAGAACACCTTTACCAGTTCCATGATGCAAGTGCCCACACATATGATTTTCAAGGTGAAAGGTTAAGTTCCATAGACTGTTTATGACTATTACACATACTGTATGGCTTCTCAATAGCCGCATGACAATAGACCGTGTTACACTGTTTATTAGACACTGCCGTATAGATAAGGCTTCTCAATAGTTCAGGACATGCCACATGGTGTAGGTCATTCTACTGTATCTATTAGACACTATTGTATATATATATATAAGGATTCTCAATACTTCGGGATATGGCAAATGCATGGTAGACCCTGCTACAGCAATAGCATGCTTCTATATACTTGAGGCTTCTCAATACTTTCAGGACACGACACATGATGACAGACCGTGCTACTGCACCACATTAGCAATAGCATGCTTCATATTATACATAAGGCTTCTCAACACTTAAAGATTATATAATTGAAGTGGGAATTATTTTAAAATGTAACCTAATGAATCATATCATATTCCTATCTCAGAAATCGAAGTTGAAACAGGCACTTCGGCGGCATCTGTCTTCTTCGGTAATGACGATATCATTCACATGATTCCAGGCAGGGTGACAGTAGGTCGGATCACATGACTCAGTAGTGCAGTCAAGCATCTGTCTTTACCTGAACCACTTTTGTTCTACTATTGAGCGTAGGTCTCCGCACCTCTAGCTTGCTATAAATCTATATTTATAGCAAGAAAGAGGTGTGGAGACCTATGCTCGACTGTGGAACGAAAGTGCTTCAGGTAGGAGATGGATGCTCGACTGCACTGCTTCTTGATGGGACTGACGTTTGACTTAAGTACGGAACAGGAGACTTAGACTAGACTGCATGCAATACTTTAGGTGGGAAGAATGAAGGCTCTGGAAGGAAGAGAAGACTTGAAAAATGCTCAAAACTCAACTGAGGCTTACTAATGCACCATCACTTCTTGTTTTAATTGCAAAGCACTTGCGCTGAAGCACTGCCAAGCAGACTGTTTATTTCCGCTTCATTTGTTTCCGCTGTGTTGATTAGCGTTTATGGTGTGCATTTATTTACGTTCATGGCATCCATTTTTAACGCTATATGCAAAACAACCGGCATGTTTTGGGAGGATTTGTACTGTATATTTTCATCAATGGAGTATTTTCATCAATGGAGAATATAATACCATGCTGCCGAAACAATATCTATCAATATGTATGATTCCGAGATGGGGCTCATAAATCTATTATTCAGTCTGGCTGCAGTTAATGTCCTGAGGAAGGGGCAGAGGATGGAGGGGATGGGAGGGGAGGGGAAGATACAAAACCACGAGCAGTTTAAAAGGAGGCATAAGCTACAAAATGACCTATAAATCCTGTTTAGGGTGTGGCTTTCTAACGACAACATTATTATATCATTATTTATATTAACATGCAACCACAGCTTCACAACACTTCAGGACATGCCACAAGCATAGTGGACCGTGCTACTGTGCCCAATAAGTAATAGCATGCTATACTGTATACAGAAGAAGCTTCTCAACACTTTAGGACATGCCACAAGCATAGTGGACTATACTGTGCCCAATAGTAATAGCACGCTACTGTATACGTGCTACTGTGCCCAATAGTAATAGCACGCTACTGTATACACAAGAAGCTTCTCAACACTTCAGGACATGCCACACAGGGGCTGAGACACTACTTTCAAAGTGGGGGGGCTGACAATTTAGGGGGGTATGAACCTGATGCAGCTGCAGGGAGTGGATGTGGGAGGTAACGACCTAGAGGACCTGTATATTTTGTTGAAATGAACAGTGAAAAATAATTTTAATCGTAATTACCAAAATACTTTTTACGCTCATCATAATTATGCTGACACAAATATCTTGGCTACAGAAATCAAATCTAATGAGTCTGTAAATTCTTTGTGCACATGAAGCATCAAACAGTTATTCAATCGTTTTTCAGTCATGGTTGAACGTAAGTAGGTGAAGAGACGCTTGAGGGCGGAAAATGTTCTTTCAGCTGTAGCAGATGTGATGGGTATGGTCAGATAGAGTCGAAGCAATTTGTGTACAGCAGGTAACATTTCTTTGAATAGTTCATTGCTGTTCATGGCTTCACACACAGTGTGTATTGAAGTGACGGTCTTTACTTCTGGTGTACCTTTCTTGATGATGTCAGGAAGAAGTGCTAATTGCACCTTTAACTCTTCAAGGTCTACATCATTTTTAAAGCAAGACTCCCCGATTTTTGTTACTTCATTCTTGAAATCTTTCTTGTTTGCTGCCTTCATAAGTGCTTGCTCCATTGATACCACTGATGGAATCTGTTTTGTTTCAAAGCGATTTTGAAGTTCACCAGAGAGTCGATCACAGGCTTCAAAGTAGAATTTTCTGTAGTAGACCTTAACTGAATTGAACTGATAGGGTTCACTTCCACTGTCATAACATGCAGGTTGTTTCCTACTCCTAGGTAGCATTGGTTGTCCAATTCCCTCCTTCTCAGAAAATTGAATACACTCTTTGTAGAATCGATTGAACTCTTCCTCAGATCGGATACGTTTGAAAAAATTCTTTGCTGTTTCAACAGCAGCTAAAGCATCTTGAATTGCTATGTTTTTCTTTTGTAGAACAAGTGATACTTGTTCGGCTGCACTGAACAATCGGTGGCTGAGCATGAGGCCGAATAGTGTATTGAACTTTTCCAGTGACTGCAGCAAACCATTTGCTTTCATGCCATACTTATCATGGGTGGTTGCATGAATTTCTTCTAATGTCTGTAGAAGCACACCATAAATCTTTGAGAATAGCATTAATTGCTGAGGTTCGAGCAGTCCACCTTGTCGGGCAAAACAACTTTAGGCTCACTGTGTCATCACATGCTTGCTGGAGCTTTGAAGAGAATAGATGAGATATTTTGGAAGAAAATAAAATTAGTTTGCCAATTTCTTTCACTGTGTCCAAAGCATCTCTTATGCATACTATCTGCCTTCCAGTTCCCTGAAGACACAAATTCAAAGAATGGGTGAAACAGTGCACAGGTATGGCTGCCGGATTTTCCCTTAAAAATCGTGCCACTACTCCTGTTCGTTTCCCTTGCATATTGGCTGCACCATCATATGCTTGCCCCCGACACAAATCTAATGAAAGGCTACACCTTATAAGGAGATCTTTGATCACCGTAAATAAGGTCTCGGCTTTTGTATCAGGTACTCGGAATAAGCCTATGGGATCTTCAAGAACTTCATACTGATCATTCACCCAGCGTATTGATAAGTTCAGCTGTTCAGTATGGCAAACATCAGTTGCTTCATCTGCAATAACTGAAAACCATGCAGGGCTTCCTTCTTTCATTTTTTTCAATACAAATTTTGACCCATAATTGAAAGAAGCTCATTTATGGTTTGGTAACAAGTGTATCGATTTTCCTTGAACCAGGTTTTAACCACTTCATCTTCATGACTCCACATTAGCATTAGTTCCTTCAGATTTCCTTCAGACTCAGTATGGCCTAGAAGGGCTATTCCTTGCCGAGTAAGAAATTGTATTCCCTTCATTTGCTTTAAAAGACCTGCTCTTCGCATTTGTTGCTGATCTTTCAATTGTGCACTTAACTGGCTCCCAATTGTAGGTCTTCCTTGAGCTATCCATTTTATTTTGGCCTCCGTATGGGAGAGGGATCCTTCGTGAGATTTAAACTTCTCTATGGCTTTTTTCCAATTTTGGAAACCATTTTCAATGAACACATTATCTGCAGACTTACTGAATGTAAGCAATTTGTGCCTGGCAGCATATCGACAGTAAAAGCAAAATACCTTCTTACGAGATATACACACACTAAGCCATGGAAATTGTTTATACCAACTCGATTGAAAGTTTCTTTGTTTCATGCTCAATGTTTTCAGTATAATCTTACCATTAGGCTGAAAGGCTTTCTCTTCACTGGTACAACACTGTGATGAACAGCCTACATCTTCTGGTGTGGTATTCTGTCCTTCTGATAAACTTATGGCATCGGATTCGAATGGGGTGTCATCTTGCTCAGATGCTATCACTGGAACAGGGTCTAACTCATCTTCCGAGTCCAACCCAATTTGATTCAATCCTTCTTGATTTCTTGGGTGATGACAAAAAGCTCAATAGCGATACCTGAGACTGTGAGACTGTCTTTTTGCCATCTTTAAAATGGAGAGCAGCTGGAACTATCACATGATATAGTAATCTACTGTAGATGGTAATGATTAAATGTAGGTGTCAATGTGCATGTCAAACCACAATACAGGTTTGCTAATCAGCTGGTCAATCTCACAGCATTCCCAAATTCATTCCCAAATTTTAGAAAGTGGGGGGGGGCTCTGCCCCTCTACTTCAAAATGTGGGGGGGCTGGAGCCCCCCCTGCCCCACCAGTATCTCAGCCACTGCCACATGTACAGTAAGACCATGCTATTGTGTTCATTAGCATGCTACTGTATATATATAAGAGGCTTCGGACATACCACGTTTATAGTAAGTGCTGTATTATGTCTAACCACAAGTTTGTATGCATACCTCTTTGCATTTCGACAGTTCAGTGGGTGAGGTAAGAGGCTGTGCTGAAGGTGATGACGGGGTGGCTACAGTGACAAGAACAAAGAAGGATGCATAAAACTGCTAACCCAAGCACTTCATCCAGTGTTTGAGTGGTGTGGCTTTTCAGATTATGATGCCCAAAGGTAGCCATATTTAAGCAGTTACCATGGGAGCATAACTCTACCAATCTGCAAGGGAATGGAGTTCTTCGCTAGAGAACTTTCTATTCATAGGCTTACATTGTTTGAAACTAACACAAGAGCTACAATTATCCCACTTGACTTGATTCACCAGATACAAACAGCAACAACAACAAACCCACAAAAAAACTACAATGGATTCCAATAATGATGCAAATATCTGCCCATCAGCTTCTTTATTTCTTTGCCAAATGCTTCTACCAATGATATTAAAAAAATCCAAGACCCTTTAACATTTAAACTCATGTACAACTGCTTATATCATCCGTATAAAGATAGTATACATGATATGCATGCTACCACTGGTAACAACAGGTACTGTCATAAAGGATCTTCAAACAGATTCTGGGCTACATGAGTACAGTCATGTTTCTTTCCTCTTTAAAAGTCAATCTTGTTTTTTTTAATACGAACATTATTGACCTTGTATGTGTACATGTACTCAGCAATGCACTCCCTACAGTATTCCCCCCTCCTCCCATATACAGCTACACAGATAGTAAGTGCATGGGAATCTAGAATTTGGCATACTAGAATTCCAATAGCTCATTGATGTTGTAGTATTGTGCATACTTGCCATAACAGAATGCTATATTGCTATATATAGAGATAGAGATGACGGCATTGCAGGATAGTCCCATATGTAAATAGGAAAGCACCATGGAAACCACCAGGGATTTTCCCTCTTTTTTCCAGATGTCTATAAAAGCAAGTGTTTGTTCTGGAGATGAATGTAGCATATATAATATTTTATAGCTTCAGCTTTTCCTAGGCTGCAAGAAGCTCAGTTGGCTGCAGAGGTGAATCACCTTCACAAACTAATAGAAAGGGTGAATGTAAAATGACTGTTCTTTGTATGTGTTGTGGTGTGTGCTTGTCTCCAGAGAGAGAGAGAGAGAGGAAACTGAACTGGTCCCGAGACGAGTACAATGGTTATTAACATCCAAGGATGTGCAGTGCTTATACTACTAATCTTATTTTCCATAACCGAGATCTCAAAAGCTCGTGTTCAAAATAAAAGTATGGATGTCGGCAAGCCTCTCCATAATTCCGCCGAAGATCCTGCACGAAATCAAATGCATTTCTGTAGATCAGAAAATGGCAATGTAAGAAATTTGAGCACGGCCGATCTCGCTGATCTTGTTCCTATAGAGAACTGCACTTACCCTCCCAGAAGAGGTGACCGGATGAAAAAATCGTGTAGTATAAAAGTCATTGTGGCCAGTGCTCTGGCGAAATACTACTGCTGTTCCACAAATGCTGACAGCTTCTGCAAGTTGTCATATAACAAGATAAAGTCAGTAGTTACCAGCATGTGTTGGTTTCATGGTGATGAACTATACCCAGCCAGGCTTTGCTATCTCAAGTACATGGACCTTGGATAGCCATGTGGAGTTCATTACCTAGTATTAATGAGTGTTTGCGGCTGGATTCTGCCTTCACTACTTCCCCCTGTACATGGACTTGGAGAGTCGCAGAAATCTAGCTCTTTCGGTAAAGAGATCAAGTTTTAGCCGCTCTCGAGTCATGGTTTCTCTACGACATCAGTTCTCCCCTACTCTGAAATGAAACTTCCTTTTGTACTTAAAGAGCAAGGATTCCTTATTGTGCCGGGGCACACTACGGACGACTCCTATTGGCCGAGTGGAAATTGTGACTTTTGCATTGCTTTGAGACGCGGATTACTGTATGTACTGCATATTCATATCTGTATATATATGAACCTATTTGATTCTCCTACAAATATAAAGATCCACACAATACATGTACCTAACTCATTTCAAGGGGGGTGGGAGAGGGGGTTCTGTAATAACTCCAGAGCTAACAAAGCCCTAAGCCCTAGCCCATACTTAACTCCTTCACTGGCAGGTTTACGCAGGGTTATTATCAATCCCTGCACTACTTCTACTTCATATCTTCCAAGTAAAGCGACAAAATCCACAGAAAACCTTTGATGCATATGAAATATAAACTTTGCTGAACAATTCATGGCCAATTTGGTTGCTTAGTAACTAAACCTGTGACTATGAATATCATTAAAGTTGTGTGTGTTTGTTATTGCTGCTGGGTGCTATTCTGCAAAATTTTAACTGTTGCGGCATCATGTTGCGGCATCATGTCACAAGAATTCAGCCTAATTTTGTTGATTGACTTTATCCTGTGATTGCACAAATAATTAGGATAATTAGTCAAAAAGTCCATGGGAGGAGTCAATATTCCCAAGGAATGAGCTCTAGTAGGAGTTCTGATGACGGCTACCAACAGAATAGCCTATAGGAGGCTCAGCTCTACAGCAACTTGTAAGCTGAAGGTCAGGCAGCTCTCAGGGAAGATAAGAAACAGTCCAATGTCAGCAAGAAGCTTGTACGTGTTGCGCCAAAGAAGGACACCTACATTCTGGTAGTGAAGGGAAAAAAATTATTTTAATAAACACTTTTAGAAGGTGGACTTCTGGCAAATACTGAAGGTATAGACTGTATGTACATATTCATGTTGTAACTATTTGACCATCACAAGCACATACAGTACACGAGAAAACTCAGACATCACTCACGCACATGAAAAATTATTAAAGAATGAGCTATATATATCTGATAAACATAAGGTGTGTGTTTTTCTTTACTACACATAGCCAGTGGATTGCTATACTATAGTAAAAATAGGAACTCCTCTGGATAGATGTCTCTGCTATAAGTTTTGTTGCATACATAGTGACGTGTAGCTTTCGTCTGCTTACCTCAGTCAGTGGAGCTAAAATTTTTCACCTAGCTCCAGCTTATTGTGTGTGCATTCTAACAGTGTGAAGACCTAGAAATGATTATTCCTGGGGTAAAAGTTAGAGCTACATACATGTATGAATATAATTATTAAAACCACAAAAATAAAGTGTGTGTGGTGGGTGAAGCAAGAGGTAATCATTTGACTAACAGCAAGATCCATATACATGTGTATAGATAACATATATAGGGACTGTAATGGGTGGGTCACCCTCCACCCAGATAACGTGGAATGTGTGTGTGTGCATGCGGTGTATATGTGTGTTATTTATAGACATGGGATTTTTATGTCATTTTGTTCAGCATGTTCAGCAAAATATGATGTTTTTATGTCATTTTTGGGGGGGTCAAATATGTGCTGAAAATGCCAAAATATGGTAAAATATGTGATTCTGAAATTCAGATAAGTAGGGGCTATATATCAGGGGGGGGGGTGGTTTTAAACCTTTTATTACGGGATAGAAGAACAACTAGCAGTCAGCAGCACGAGAATAGAAACACTGTGTCACCATAATTTTGACCACATTCTCTTTAGTCAAACGGTGGCGCCTGTCAGTCAACACAGTTTTGTAGACCGAAAAGGCTCTCTCCACGTCGACATTGGCGGCAGGGCAGAACTTAAAGTTGGCGACGTCTCCAGGACCAAATTCATCGGGGAGGGAGCCTTCCTCACCTTTCAAGCACCCCACATTTGAGCGTAGCACAAGAACATCAGGGTTTCTATCCAGCACAGAGTTGATTGTAACAGCAACCCCTTTTGGCCAGCAATGCTGTCGAGGTTGGACTTGGCTTCGTCGAGGATGGCAAAGGCTGTTTCCAAAGGCAAACCCGCTTCTTCAAAATGAGTCAAAACAGCAGGAAGGAAAGCCAAGTTCCCTGCAATGAAGGGCAAGTCTGAGGCAAGGCGGTGGTTCTTGAGCAATTTCTGACACTTTCCGATGGCTGCTGCATCTTCTGGCGACAACTGGCTGACAACGGTTTTGACTTTCTCGAAATTTTTGGCGTAGAACAAAGCTAAATCTATCCAGATGCCCCATCTTGTCAGCACAGGCCCAGGTGGAAGGGGAACTTGAGAACAGACCTCTTTCCAGATAATGATGTGGGAGGGGGCTTTTACAAAGATCCTCTTCACGGTGGAGACGAGATCATTGACCTCTGGAAACATTTCGTGGACAGATTCACAGACACAATGGAGACCATGGGTCAGACAAGTGATGTGAAGGAGTGTGGGGTAGAAGACCTTCAGCTCCCGGCCTGATTTTAGCATGTATGCTGCAGCATCGGAGAGAAGCAGCTTCAGCAGATCAGCATCAAAATTGGGCCACAGAATCTTGAGGGTGTTGTTGATTAGACGAGAGATGGTGGCAGAGTTGGTTTTCTCAAGGAAAACCACATTGGCAAGGTAAGGGACATAGTACTTCTCGTTGTCGAGCCTCCCGATCAAAACATTTGCCACGTAGCAGCCCATGGCATCCGTCGTTTCATCGACGCCCACCCAAATCGGTTTGTCTCCCAAACTGTCCTGAATCTCGCAAATGGCATCCTGGTAGCACTAACCTAAGTACACTTCTTCAAGGGTGGTTCTGTCTGGCATGGAGATCCTGATGTTTGACTCCAAGAATCCACGGAATTTGGGCACGTCCAACTTCATCCATGGAATGCTAGCAGTGAGGAAGGCGTCACAGAGCTCTTTTCCAACAATTGCAGCCCTTGATTTCTTCGGTGTCGTGGCAAAACAATCCTCAAGTTGTGCCTGGATCACATTTCTTTTCTGCTTCAATTGATGGTTCTTCTCGTGCTTCTTGGACCCTACTTCAATTGACGGTTCTTCTCGTGTTTCTTGGACCCTACATGTTGCCCAATCTGACTCTTCTTAACCACATTTTCGTAAGCCTTCTCACACACCTTGCAGAAGAGGGTCTTCCCATTGGCCAAGAACTTGAAGGTTTTGGTGCCTCCTTTGGAATTAAATTCCTCAAGCCACTTTTCTTTGGTGGACGAGGATGCCATATTCACGACAATCAAGTTGAAAGAAGAAGTGAGTGAAATCAACAAACAAAACCAGTTGATCTCCGTCCACAGGAAAGACAGGGTCCTAGCCCTAGCCCTAGCCCTAGCCCTAGCAGGGTACACATATTTTACAGAGTTTTTTGTGCAGTGAAATCAGTGTTCACATTTTACCGGGGTAAAACCTATTTAACCCAACCCAGTGGATAAAACCTGTGTTTTAGGTATATATTTTCTATTTTCCCCAGGTTTTACCACTATTTTACCCAGGGTTTTTCCCCAGTTTTTACCTAGGTATTACCCAGTGATATAAAAGATAAGGCACTTATTTGTAGCCCTGTCAGCTGTCACAGTCCTGTCCCAGAGCCACAAGTGTCTGGGTGGTGTTAAATAAATGCTGAGTGAAACATGGCTCCTGTTTTTGTCTAGTTCTTGACAGTTGACATTTATTGAATGTCTTACTTCCTGATTACAGAGTTAATTTCTTACAGTAGCGAAAAAAGGCACTTTTATGTGAAAACATATGTTTTATGTGATCACATAAAAATCCCATGTCTAGACTATATGTATAACATGCAGGGGCCTTAATATATAGTCACGTTCCACCCAGATAACATCATGTGTGTGTGTGCGTGTGTGTGTGTGCGTTGTGTGTGTGTGTGTGCATGCAAGTGGTGTATGTGTTTTTTGTTATATATATATGTGTGTGTGTGTGTGTGCGTGCACGTGGTGTATGTGTTTGTTATATATATACTGTACATATAATATTATGGGACTATAATAGATGAGCCATGTCCACCCAGATAACATTGAGTGTGTGTGCGTGTGTGTGTGTGTGGGGTATACATACACATAGGAACCATAACTGATGAGTCATCATCCACCCAAGTGTGTGTATGCGTGTTTGTGTTGTAGAGGGAGCATAATAGATGAGTCATCCTCTATCCAAGTGTGTGTATGTGTGTTTGTGTTGTAGAGGGAGCATAATAGATGAGTCATCCTCCACCCAAGTGTGTGTATGCATGTTTGTGTTGTAGAGGGAGCATAATAGATGAGTCATCCTCCACCCAAGTGTGTGTATGTGTGTTTGTGTTGTAGAGGGAGCATAATAGATGAGTCATCCTCCACCCAAGTGTGTGTATGTTTGTTTGTACTGTAGAGGGGGAATAATAGATGAGTCATCCTCCACCCAGATAATAATTTTTTTGTGTGCATGGTATGTGTGAACTATGTAAGTTCATAGTCCATTCTTGAGCACCTAATGACTTTACAGGAACAAAGTTCGGAGTATAGTGATTTTAACCACTTGGCAACCCTAGGTGACTAGTTAGCACAGGTATACACGTCACTATGCGTATACCTTTTGGCTGCTTCTTCTCTTTCTGGAGCACACCAGCCTCCATTAGCAACATCCTCCTCCTCTTAGTCAAACCCTATTAGAACATAGCACATCATTAGTACACATACATACACACACATGTATACATACACACATACATACACACACTCGCATGCACACATACATACACGCACATACATATACACACAATACACACACACATGTATACATACACACCATACACACACATACATCGCATGCACACACACATACACACACATACATCGCATGTACACACATACACACACATACATCGCATACACATACACATGCACACACAGTCTTTGTCCTTAAACTAAACCATTGAACAGTCAAGCCAGTACAGTCAGTGGATTACAATAAAGCATGGCATTGACGACAATAAGCACAAGGTTTCTGTGGGTAGAATCTGAGCAGCACAACTTGCACTCTCTACACTTAAAACCTTAACTTTGGGGGGGGGGAGAAACCCATGTTTTGGCTGGCAACCCAATTAGCAGCTATAGCACAGTCTTAGCCAGCTGTTCCTGGTACAAACTGTTCTACTATAAATAGAAGAACAATTCATCTTGGGGGGGAGGAGAGAGACGTTGACTTTGCAGCAAAGCAAATCCAGCCAACATTAGTAAATTTAATGTTCTAGGGAAACTGGAAAGTTCACTGTTCATGCTGGACCTACCTCCTTTCAAATATGCACATATACACAGATACAGGTACATGTACATGTATGTACACAGATACAGGTATGTACATATACACAGATACAGGTATGTACATATACACAGATACAGGTATTACATATACACAGATACAGGTATGTACATGTACATATACACAGATAAAGGTATGCACATATATACATATACAGGTATGTACATATACACAGATACCGGTATGTACATATACACAGATACAGGTATGCACATATACACAGATACAGGTATGTACATATACACAGATACAAGTATGCACATATACACAGATACAGGTATGCACATATACACAGATACAGGAATGTACATATACACAGATACAGGTATGTACATTCCTGTACAGGAATGTACATATACACAGATACAGGTATGTACATATACACAGATACAGGAATGTACATATACACAGATACACATTTGCACATATACATAGGAATGTGCATATACACAGATACAGGTATGTACATATACACAGATACAGGTATGCACATATACACAGATACAGGAATGTACATATACACAGATACAGGTATGCACATATACACAGGAATGTACATATACACAGATACAGGTATGTACATATACACAGAGATATGTCATACATAATATATCTACGAATTTTCCAAGTAAACCACAAACATTTAGAGGAGCCTTTATCTTCATGTACCTTGTAAGTAAGTTCATCAGAGTTGAAGAGGTGATCAAACTCGTCCCATTTTACTAGTTGCTGTGGAGACAGCACATGGTACACTACAGGATTACAGTGGAGGATATTAGCTACATTGTACATGCACATACCACACTACTGTTTTATATGTTCTGCATGCATATAATCCAGTGCATAAGAGGACCCGATCTCTTGTCCTCTCATGTTGGCCATGATTAAGAAGGTACAGCAATTCATTGTGTCACCACACACTGCCTAAAACAATTATGTAGCTTAGCACAGCTTCGTGTGAAACAGGCCATTCAAGCTCTATTCCCATCACTTAACCGCTGATGCAATGCCAGCCTCTGCCCCTCCTCTTCTAGAAGTAGAGAGAAGAGGAAGGGAGTGAGGGGAAGAGAGAGGGAGGAGTGGAGAGAGGGGGAGGAGAGTGAGAGGAAGAGAAAGGGAGGGGGGAGAGAGGGGGAGGAGAGTGAGAAGGGAAAAAAGAGAGGGAGGTAGGAGAGAGGGGAGTGAAGGGGGAGGGAGAGAGAGGGAGAGAGAAAGGAGGAAAAGATTAAAGGCATTCTCACCTGGCAGACGGCTAAAAATAGTTGCAGATGTGGACCTAAAAATAGCTGCAGATGTGAACCTAAAAATAGCTACAGATGTCAACCTAAAAATAGCTGCAGATGTGAGCTGCAGATGTGAACCTTAAAATAGCTGCAGGTGTGAACCTAAAAATAGCTGCAGGTGTGAACCTAAAAATAGCTGCAGGTGTGAACCTAAAAATAGCTGCAGGTGTGAACCTAAAAATAGCTGCAGGTGTGAACCTAAAAATAGCTGCAGGTGTGAACCTAAAAATAGCTGCAGGTGTGAACCTAAAAATAGCTGCAGGTGTGAACCTAAAAATAGCTGCCGGTGTGGACCTAAAAATAGCTGCAGGTGTGAACCTGAACCTAAAAAAGCTGCAGATGTGAACCTAAAAATAGCTGCAGATGTGAACCTAAAAATAGTTGCAAGATGTGAACCCACAGCGACTGTGCATATTGGGTGGGCAACGGAAAAACAAATTCTTTGTGAATTTCCTGGAAGTACATGTATTGTGCATAACTGATGTTGCTTGGGTTGGCATGTAGTCGAGGGCTTCCTTTCCGCAGGCCAGGGGTGGGATATTAGAAGGAGAAAACCCTCAACCTCTCCAAGATGTGAGATAACCTTACAGCGACATAATCATTAGCACATAAACGGTCTCGAGCTGATAACAGATCAAACTCAGTAGTAGATTAAGGAGAACCTAAATTATAAAAATAATAGTAGGCACTAAAAACTTGTGGTTACCACTTTATAGCTCCGTAGATTCTGTAAACTTCATGGTATGGACTTGATATATAGCTCAAAAGATAGGTCTCTCTGTGTGCTCTCTGTTGATACTAACACATTTTTCATAGGTACATAACTATACCCGAGCTAAAGTGATTACCTCAAACCTGAGTGCCTGATTTTGCAACACATTTTTCTCCAGATTGCCAAGTGCTAGAGAGCACCAGTGGCTAGACCCCACAGCATACAGCAACTAGTTATACCTAGCTCCCACTGCACATGCTCAGTGAGTGTGGTGGAACTAACCTTGCCTAGCTTCCCACTGCACATGCTCAGTGAGTGTGGTGGGACTAACCTTGCCTAGCTTCCCACTGCACATGCTCAGTGAGTGTGGTGGGACTGACCTTGCCTAGCTTCCCACTGCACATGCTCAGTGAGTGTGGTGGGACTGGCCTTGCCTAGCTTCCCACTGCACATGCTCAGTGAGTATGGTGGGACTGACCTTGCATAGCTTCCCACTGCACATGCTCAGTGAGTGTGGTGGGACTAACCTTGCCTAGCTTCCCACTGCACATGCTCAGTGAGTGTGGTGGGACTGGCCTTGCCTAGCTTCCCACTGCACATGCTCAGTGAGTGTGGTGGGACTAACCTTGCCTAGCTTCCCACTGCACATGCTCAGTGAGTGTGGTGGGACTGACCTTGCCTAGCTTCCCACTGCACATGCTCAGTGAGTGTGGTGGGACTGACCTTGCCTAGCTTCCCACTGCACATGCTCAGTGAGTGTGGTGGGACTAACCTTGCCTAGCTTCCCACTGCACATGCTCAGTGAGTGTGGTGGGACTGACCTTGCCTAGCTTCCCACTGCACATGCTCAGTGAGTGTGGTGGGACTGGCCTTGCCTAGCTTCCCACTGCACATGCTCAGTGAGTGTGGTGGGACTGACCTTGCCTAGCTTCCCACTGCACATGCTCAGTGAGTGTGGTGGGTCTGACCTTGCCTAGCTTCCCACTGCACATGCTCAGTGAGTGTGGTGGGACTGACCTTGCATAGCTTCCCACTGCACATGCTCAGTGAGTGTGGTGGGACTGACCTTGCATAGCTCCTTTGAAGCAGGCCAGGGGTGTGTCCAGGATCAAGTGATGGCAGCACTTGTGTGGCTCAGTGAAGTTGTGGAGCCTAGTCAACGCAGAACACTGCAGCATCACCTGAGCAGGGAGAGTTGGATTGACCGTCAACAAGGAAAGTGGCTCCATGGTGTGTGTAGGGACGGGGTAGCCTTGTTAGTAAATAACTTGCATTAAGTAAGCTCTAACGAAGCTAGCATAATTCGTTGTCACCATCGTTGCATAATTTGTAATCAATGTTACACGCAAAAGACGCGTGCACAGGTATATTCCTGAACAAAATAGCCCAAGATTCCAAGTGCTGTGTTATTTCTGACAACAGTGTCTTCTGACACCATGCATCACCACCCAAACTTAATGGATTAATCCCTAACCCATGCCTGACAAATTTTGTGAAGATTCAGTTCTTGTGCTACCAGACAGACAGACAAACCAGGGTGAAAACATAACCTCCTTGGTGGAAATAATAAGATGATGGCATGGGACTATAAGCAAGAAGAACTGGGCCCAGCACCACAGGGTAGCAAGGAAACTAATGGCTATGCTATGTCTTGCACACGACATGATAGACAGATGCAGCAAGACATTGACTTGTGAGGTAAGGTGTACTCAATGCCTGAGCTAGGAGGCCAAGAAAAGGGGAGGGGCACCGACATTTTCTTTCACTGCTGAAAATTAAAATATATGAAGGAAATGTGTTTGTTGACTAAGGTTCAAAAGTTCATTTTAGGCGGGAGAATAGGATTCCTTGTCATATTTTATATGGCAGGTGACCTGCTGATATCCATATTTGGGTCATTCCATGTCAATTCAACCAGTTTTTAGAAAAGTCCCCGGGGCTTCCGTAAAGCCTTCAGTAACTAATTGATAATTGAAAAAGAGACATTTTTATCATTTGTGACATTTTACAGTACTACATGCATATATATACGTATAATTATTGACATTTAAAATTACTTACATTTGTGTGACATGTCCAGTTTTAGCACTATTTCTAATTCGCCTCTTTCCCTATCTTAGTGTTGTGTTTCAAAAGCATCAAACTTCATAGATGAGCGGTGGTGCAGTGTGTGTTTATTTTGATCGCAGCACCAAAAACATACAACGTGAGCTGACCAACTAACCTTACTGAATAAATACAAGAAAACTAAGATAGGGAAAGAAGGGAATTGATGCTATTGAGTTTTCCCTGGTGTTTGCCCTGGGATTTTCCATGGGGATCTCCACATTTCTCCATGCTGAATAAATACAAGAAAACTATGATAGGGAAAGAAGGGAATTGATACTATTGAGTTTTCCCTGGTGTTTTCCCTGGGATTTTCCATGGGGATCTCCACATTTCTCCATGCTGCTTATATAAGCCTAAAAATCCCACTTGATACATAAAAATCCCAGGTTTCAGTTGAAGATGCTTGTTAGGTGAAATGCTACCATTTTCTAATTGATTCAGTGATATACACTAGTATTCAAGTTGGACTCGCAAAACATTGTGCCGGATTTAAAGTGTGACACCATGGCTACAAATTTGGAATCTTGTTCAATTGGTGCACATAGAAAAGATCCATGTCATAAGAGGACATATTGCAGGACAGTTGGCTTTGTAAATGTTTCTGATTTGACACTGGAAGATAAAAGTCTTCTGTTTGTAAGATGTGGATTGGAAAAAACTTCTGTCTCTGAAGTTACGACTGTATGTCTTCACCATAAGCAATTATTCCTTGACAAATTCGAGTTTCTACAAAAAACGTGTTGTGATCCATTTTGTGTCCATAAAACAACTGCTAAAGGAAGTCTTCGTAGCCTGGATAAAACTAAAGCTAAAAGTTTGAGTAAACTCGCACACAAAAAAATTAAACCAGGCCAGAAGCTGTGCCCACGATGTATAGCAATGATGGGAAGTGCAGTGCCATCACAAGAAGATTCATCAAGCAGTGATGAGACATTTTTGCCTGATGAACTGGCAAATCTTAACACAAGTATAACATCACTTGGATGCTCACCTATGAAAGTAGACGATGTTAGCCAAAGAGATATTTCAGGTTATGGTAAAAGAAAACTGTTGCAAGCTCATGAAGCTCTCAAACAAACAATTGCGAAAAAAATCCATGTCAGTCCCAAAACTCTTAGCAAAGAGGATATCACAAAATGTGAAAAATGCTCTGATCTTGAAAAAATGATCGCGGATATGAAAGAACAGTGTGCCGTTGCAACAAGACAAAAACAACTTCAGATTCTCACAATGGCTCCATCAAGTTGGTCTGTAAAGCAGACAGCTGAAGAGTTCAATGTTTCCCAGTATATGGTTAAAAAATCCCAAGCCTTGAAAAAATTACACGGTGTGTTTGCCGAACCTGGTGCAAAGAGAGGAAAGGAAATATCTGATGAGATCAAGAAAAAGGTAGTGGACTTTTATGAAGATGATGAGTATACTCGTCTTTGCCCAGGTAAAAAGGAATTTGTGTCGGTGAAAGTGAATGGACAACGTGTTCACAAACAGAAAAGACTGTTACTTGCTAATCTTCATGAGCTGTATGCACTGTTCAAAGAAAAGACAGGTGGTGCTTACAATATAGGAGTTTCTAAGTTTTGTGAATTCCGACCTCCTTGGTGTATTACAGTAGGTGCAAAAGGCGCTCATTCAGTCTGTGTGTGTGAAATTCACCAAAATGTGAAGCTACTTTTAGCAGCTATTGCAGAACTGAAGCTGGATTACGCAACATTGCTGTCGATTATTGTATGTGACATTAAATCAAAAGACTGCATGATACATCGTTGTGACCAGTGTCCAGGTATCAATGCCTTACAGACTCATGTGCATAATTTGATCTCTGAACAGTTAGACATGGATGATGATGATCTTATCACATTCAGCCAGTGGGATCACACCGACCGCACTACAATAGTCAGAAGGCAAGAGTCTGTTAGTGATTTTATCACAATTCTCTGCGATCAGTTTGACAAGCTTACCACACATCACTATACAGTGTATTTCAAAAGCACAGGCAGCCTATCTCACCAGTTGCAAAGAAAATCTTCGACGGAACACTGTGTTGGTAATTCTAGACTTTGCAGAGAATTATTCTTTCCTTATCCAAGACTCTATTCAAGGATTTTATTGGGAGAATAGACAGGCAATTCTCCACCCTTTTGGAGTATATTTCATTGACAGTGATGGAAATCTGTGCAGCATGTCTCTGTGTGTGATAAGTGACTGTATGCAACATGATACAGTGACTGTTTATGCATTCCTGCATGCTGTTCTGCAGCATATCAAAGATGTGTTACCAGATGTGAAGCATGTGAAATACTTCAGTGATGGAGCTGCCAGCCAGTACAAAAATTATAAGAATTTCTCCAACCTCTGTATGCATGCTGATGATTTTGGATTATCTGCTGAGTGGCACTTTTTTGCCACAAGCCATGGCAAGAGTATCTGTGATGGAATAGGTGGAACGGTAAAACGCTTGGCCACCAGAATGAGTCTCCAGCAAACATCTGCAGGATATATTCTGACTCCATCAGAGCTATTTCAGTGGGCTACTGCACACATTCATGGCATTAAAATGTTCTACCTTTCTGTTAGTGATGTGGATATATATCGCCCCAGACAACTCGAGTGATTTGCTGATGCACACACATTCCAGGTACAAGAAGTCATCATTGTTTCATTCCTGTGGACAATAACAACTTGAAGATTAGTAGAATTTCAGGAGATAATACAGGAACAAATGTGACAGTCAATCAAACAGAAGCTATTCCAGTATTCCAAGATCTACATCCTGGACAATACATTGCTGCCATCTATGATCGGGATTGGTACATAGGAAATATCGCAGAAGTATCAGAAGATGCTGCAGATATTTTGGTAGACTTTATGCAACCCAAAGGACCAGCAAATTCCTTCACTTGGCCATATCGAAAAGACCAATGTTGGGTCCCAGAACATCATGTCCTGGCATTAATTGAAGGCTTGACGAGTTCAACTGGACGGCAGTACAACCTTGATGCACCCTCATTGAAGAAAGTTTCTGACGGTTTTAGGCAGTTTTGTAAGAGACACAACTTGTAATTATATTTTTGCACCCATTGATATGCAATGTTAGTTCTAACACAAGGTCATGTTACATCATCTGTAGGTAAAGTAAATGTTAATATTATGTCACGAATGATAAAAATGTCTCTTTTTCAATTATCAATTAGTTACTGAAGGCTTTACGGAAGCAAGATGTGTTTAATATCAAATGAAAGAGTAAATTTTTCTCTTTCTTGTGAGATATAACATTTTATAGTATGACCTATCCCACATAACGAAAATTGTGGTTGAAACTGTATTATAATTTCATTTTTTGCATATAGGGATGCCTATATCTCAGAAGTTGTAGGAATCAGAGACTTCATATTATACACACTAGTGCTCAGGGTGCTAGAGATGCTATATACAAAGTTACAAGGGATTCTAGCAGTTAGTTTTTGCCTGGTTGGTGGCTAAACATTGGTTCGCAAGCATTATTATAGGTGAAATCATCCTTTTTGATTTGATCAGTACCACAAAAAAGTATACATAAATCATCTTATGTTGACATCTCCTTATAGCAGACTGTGAGATGAACAAATCCTGAAAATTTCAGAGCTTAACCTCTTCCGGATCAAAAGTTACAGGCTCTTGAATATGACCAAAAAATCAATACGCGAAAAAAAGTCCGCGAAATTTGCACCGCCCAGACATGATTTAAGGGTCATATCATCCAAAATATTCAATATTTTGCCCCCAAATTTTGCATAGCTTCATAATATACGTTGTAGCACATACATGCCAAAAAATGGTTGAATTCTGAGAGGGTCACCCGGGGACCCCTGGTTGAATTGACATGGAATGACCCATTTAGGACATGTGACTAATGTATGGAAGGGTTAGTCTAGTCAAACAGTTCCTGATTACTTGCTTCTGTGTGTACGGGCCTTGATCATGCAAGAGATCTAGGTTGAAAAATAAAATTCAGAAGATGTTATGATCACATTTGATCATTATTTGTTGTCGCATATCTTTGCTCTTGTTAATTAATGCACCACGTGCCAGGGACAGGCCAGTCCTCTCCCTCTCGTGGACCTGACTTGAGTCAATAAGTCCACCCCCTCTGTCTATTTTATGATTCCTTCGTTGTGACCGTTGATGTTCTGTGGAGATATAACAAAAGTATTTAACTAACAACTCGTGAGGTTACAACATTTTGGTGACGAGTATTTCTTTCGATCCACGCAGAGTTATTATTTCAAGATGGCGACCCATGGATCCATGGCACCATTTAATCAGGAGTCTGAGGACTGGCGAGCCTACATAGAGTGTTTGGACCAATACTTTGTGGCCAACCTTGTCGTTGATGCTGATAGAAAGCGTGCAATCTTACTGAGCGTGTGTGGGGCCAGTACCTACCAACTCATATGTGATCTGGCTTTCCCTGCAAGGCCACCAGCCTTATCTTACCTGCAAATTGTGGAGTTAGTCACTCACCAATGCAGTCCTAACCCTCATCCATAATGCAGAGATGGAAGTTTAATTCCATAGCTCAGCTAGAGGGTGAGTCTATATCGACTTATGTGGCAGCTTTGAGGCAGCTGTCTGAAGTCTGTGAATATGGGGACACCCTGGACATGATGCTAAGAGACAGGCTAGTCTGTGGAGTGTGAAATACTAAGATTCAACGGAGGTTGTTGTCCGAACTCGACCTCACCTTTGCTAAGGCCCTTCAGCTCTCCAAGTCAATGGAGACCGCAGACAAGGACACATTGGATTTGAGAAGCTCTCGTGGTAATGCAGTCTTTACCAGCAAAGCTCTTCTGGGAAACGGTCTGAATCTACACAAGTGTTGGTATGCTACTGTTGTGGCAGTAACCATTTGGCCCATTGATTGATGCTGAGTGCAGAATGTGCACCAAAAAAGGGCACATTGCAAGAGTGTGCCGTTCCAAGGCAGAGATGGGTCGAAAATCTACATCAAAAACTTTACCTCGCTCTTCAGACCAGTCACATTTCGTTACTGACTCGCTGCCCCAATCCGAGTCAGAGGAGGAGGACGTTTACACAGTGAAAATTCAGGTCAACCATTCAAGGTAGAAGTAGAACTGAGTGGCAGGCGAACCACTATGCAGATTGATACTGGGGCATCACTATCAATTATGAGCGAGGACACATACAATGATCTCACTAAGGAAGGCCTTGATCTACCCTTGGAACACTCCACTACCTGTCTGAAAACTTAGTCTGGTGAGTCCTTACCTGTACTAGGTCGGGTGGTAGTGGATGTCAAGGTTGATCACCAACAATTAACACTTCCCTTGACTATGTCAAGGTTCCGGTCCCACCCTGATGGGTCGAGATTGGTAACTAAGCTTTAAGTTAAATTGGCAGGGAATTCTCCAGTTTAGCATTACAGATTCAGTTCAGGGTATTTTGGACCAATACCCTTCTCCCTGTTTACCCTCGCTGGAATAAAGGCAAAAATCTTTGTGAAAGAAGGGGTCAAGCCGAGGTTTTTAAGCCAAGGAACATGCCTTACATTTTGTGGTCTAAGGTAGAGAAGGAGCTGAAGGCACAACATGTTATCACACCTGTGCAGTTCTCAGAGTGGGACGCCCCAATTGTACCGATGGTTAAACAGGATAAGTCAATCAGGGTTTGTGGGGATTTCAAGTTGACAATTAACCAGGCCTCTTATTTGGAATCGTACCCCTTACCTCGAGTTGAGGATATACAGTGTATTTGCAGCATTGTCAGGTGGTACCACTTTCACGAACTTGCCCAAGCCTACTTACAGATTGAGATTGAGGATAAATGTTAGGAGTACCTTACCATCAACACCCATAAAGGATTATTTGAGTATAACCGATTGCCATTTGGTGTTTTGTCTTCTCCCCGCCATATTTCAGCGGGTGATGGACAGTTTATTGCAGGGACTAACAGGTGTTTCAGTTTATTTGGATGACATTCTAATAACTGATAGTACACCATCAGTCCATTTGGACAACCTCAAGGCAGTTTTGTCCAAGCTGGCTGAAGCTGGTCTGAGGTTAAACAGAGAGAAATGTGTTTTTATGACCCCCAATGTAGAATATCTCGACTACATATTCGACAAGGATGGGTTATATCCAACCCCCGGGAAGGTAAAGTCCATTAGGGAGGTCCACTTCCGTTACACAGTCGAGAGCTTTCTTTGGGCTATTGAACTATTATTCGAAATTCTTGCCCAATTTGTCCTCCAAACTTTCCCCCTTATATCTCTTGTTGCACAAACCAATCAAATGGAGGTGGGTGTGGCACAAGAACAGGCTTTCCATGAAGCTAACTGTTACTTCAGAGTGACTCCTCGCTTGTTCACTTCGATGACACGAGACCATTCATCTTGACTTGTGATGCCTCTCCATATGGGGTGGGGGCAGTCTTGATTTCGCTGGCCCTTTTAATATGTTCCTAGTACTGGTGGATACCTACTCTAAATGGTTGGAGGTCGTGCTGATGGGGTAAATCAGCACCACGGCTACGATAGACAATCTTCGACTCATATTTGCTACCCATGGTCTACCCAAGACTATAGTCACCGACAATGGACGTTCTTTCACAAACGAGGAGTTTAAAGGGTTTTGCCAGGCCAATGGTATTCACCACATCACCTCTTCTCCTTTTCACCCTTCCACTAATAGGCTTGATGAAAGGGCAGTCCAATCTTTCAAACAAGGTCTGAAGAAGATGACGGGGAGACATTCCTGTTGCGGTTGGCCTGGTATTTGTTTCGATGTCGTATTACACCACAAACCACAACGGGGTTGTCCACAGCAGAATTGCTCATGGGTCGTCACCCTATATCAGTGTTGGATCTAGCTCACCCAGATACGGACTGGAGAGTGGAGCTCTGTCAGCAGAAGCAAGCAAGTCATCGAGATGTTAGGCCAGCTCGACAGTTTCACCTTACAGACAGAGTATTTGCCCGAGATTTCGGAGGTCCAGGTGTTAAGTGGATGCCTGGAGAGATTGTCAGAAACACTGGTCCTGTGTCATATCAAGTACGAACAGTTGTCGATGTGATTAGGCAACATGTCGGCAACATCCATCGGAGGCTTCCAGTTGCTGAAGGTGACGCAAAGGAAGACGTAGACTCGGAGCAGACTGGAGAGAATTTGGCGTGGCCTTCTATAGCTAGTTCTATCAACAGAACTCCTGATTCATCATCAGAAGATGCGGAGTTGGATATCACTGGTGCGTCCGACTGTGAGCCAAGATTACAAGTTCAGTCTCCTGTCTTGGTTCGAGGGAATTCTCTCCCAGATGAAGTTGGGGGTGACGCAGTCTGTCAGGAACATGCTCTATGTGATTCTCCACCGCCTTCTTCAAATCTACGTCGATCCAAGAAGCATCGGCCGCCCCCAGACTACTACCAAAGTTGAACATAACCCTCATAATTTCACACTGCAGTTTGTGAATCATTATGTAGTTTTAGCTTCTGAAGGGAGGAGTGTTATGATCGCATTTGATCATTATGTGTTGTCTCATATATGTGCTCTTGTTAATTAATGCACCATGTCACGTGCCAGGGACAGGCAGGTCCTCTCCCTCTCATGGACCTGACTTGAGTCACTAAGTCCCCCCCCCCCCCCCTCTGTCTATTTTATGATTCCTTCGTTGTGACCGTTGACGTTCTATGGAGATATAATAAAAGTATTTAACTAACAACTCGTGAGGTTATAACACAAGATATCTTTCAGACATTTTATTTCTGAGAAGCTCTTTATCTCTAGTTTATGGAAGATATTCCGTTTGCATCCTACATACTTATCACAGTCCAAGAGTTATTACAATTTGAAGTTAAGGAACATTTTAGTCTCGGACATGTCAGATTTGTGACTCGTCAAACCATTTTTCTGTGACTTGATATTTCACAACCTGTTAGCATGGGAATACTTTTCTTTGTGGTTACATAATCCGTAAGTGATGTATTAACAGTTAGAATAAGTATAAAAGTCTTTGCATTGTAAAAAAAGGTGGTTTTTGTAGGAAAAGACAAATTATGGTGATGAAATTCCGTTACCACAATTTTCCCTTTTTTTTCCCCCCGTCACATTTTCCTGTCACACAAAAACCATCTCAGGCAAGAAAGCTGATATTATCCAATATTAGTACACACAATGTCATATACATGTACAATGGGTGCATGTCATTTAAGAAATCTTGTTATATATTTACGGAGACCCAAACACTTACAAGACCCCTATTGACCATTTTCCATGTAACTACTTTTTTTGTGATATGCAAGTATAAATAATAATTTTTGTAATATTTGGTATCATAGTTGGTGTTAGTCATTTAGTAATAGGTAATAGGTAAAGGGTAAAGGGGATTATAAATAAATAATAATTTTTGTAATATGTATTATATTTGGTATCATAGTTGGTGTTCATTTAGTTCATTTAGTAATATAGTAATATAGTAATAGGTAAAGGACTTATAAATAAATAGTGTTGTACATGCATTTTTATTTCATTTCTGTACTGCACTACTTCTTGTGTATAATAAAGGTAATGTTGTCAGTGTGTCCTCACTGTTCTCAGACCAGCTGCAACATCTATGGCCTACACATGGGGGGCAGTGATAATTTGGCCCTACGCGACAAGTAATGGGCTTGGATTTTGTTTTAAATGCAGCTAGAAGTCACCATCGCCACAAACAGCGCACGCTTGGCATTGTCGCCCATTTTATTTAGTGATATAACTGTGCATGCATCTTTCCTGTGTCAACGATGGCATATAAATTATGCAACATGGCCATGCTACCAGCAAACGGCACTAAATGTACAGGTCTCACACAACACAAGTTCATTGCTAACGAGGTTGACTCCGAGGAGCCAATGATGGCCTAAGATTTTGTTTCAGAGGTCTTTTAAATGTGGCTACTATAAATCAACATTCTTGTCTTATGCAACATTCTTCTCTTTGGCAAATTCGAGCAAAGAGAGCTGGGGATGTGGGGGGAGGGGCTCTCTTCCTGGTATATATATTATATCAGTGATGTAAATACTTGCATGAGATAGGGGGGTTGGGTTGGGGGGGGTTCTTTTGTACGCACACACACACCCACACACACACACCCATGTTACACACCATATAAGGCAATATACGCAGAGCAAATCTCTCTCTCAACTTATCATTCGCCAATTTAAAAAAAATTAAAAGGCAGCAATCACAATACAAGTCCGACCTCAAACAAATGACTAAACAGTAAACATAGTACCTTGGCTTCCCTCTCTGAGGAGTCACATGACTCTCCCATGGTGTAATGCATCCCAACAAAAGTGTCGTTTTCTACGAGCCACTCATGCCACACCCTAAAGGAGGAGAGTAATGAACATAAGTACACAGACAGTGGGTAGAAACAGGAACCTTCCATGCAGCATTGCAGCATGGGAGGGCAAGGCTTGCTGCAGCCATAGGAAGGGTCACTTTATAAGGAGTAAAGCCTGCTGCAGCCATAGGAAGGTCACATGATAAGGACCAAAGCCTGCTGCAGCCATAGGAAGGTCACATGATAAGGACCAAAGCCTGCTGCAGCCATAGGAAGGTCACATGATAAGGAGCAAAGCCTGCTGCAGCCATAGGAAGAGCCACTTGATAAGGACCAAAGCCTGCTGCAGCCATAGGAAGGTCACATGATAAGGACCAAAGCCTGCTGCAGTCATAGGAAGAGCCACTTGATAAGGAGCAAAGCCTGCTGCAGCCATAGGAACGCCCACTTGATAAGGATAAAAGCCTGCTGCAGCCATAGGAAGAGCCACTTGATAAGGATAAAAGCCTGCTGCAGCCATAGGAAGAGCCACTTGATAAGGATAAAAGCCTGCTGCAGCCATAGGAAGAGCCACTTGATAAGGACCAAAGCCTGCTGCAGCCATAGGAAGGCCCACTTGATAAGGATAAAAGCCTGCTGCAGCCATAGGAAGGGCACTTGATAAGGAGCAAAGCTTGCTGCAGCCATAGGAAGGCCCACTTGATAAGGATAAAAGCCTGCTGCAGCCATAGGAAGAGCCACTTGATAAGGAGCAAAGCCTGCTGCAGCAATAGGAAGGGTCACTTGATAAGGAGCAAAGCCTGCTGCAGCCATAGGAAGAGCTACTTGATAAGGATAAAAGCCTGCTGCAGCCATAGGAAGAGCCACTTTATAAGGAGCAAAGCCTGCTGCAGCCATAGGAAGAGCCACTTTATAAGGAGCAAAGCCTGCTGCAGCCATAGGAAGAGCCACTTTATAAGGAGCAAAGCTTGCTGCAGCCATAGGAAGGGCCACTTGATAAGGAGCAAAGCAATAGAAAGAGCCACTTGAAAAGGAACGTTTGTTCCAAACTTGTCCTTGGGTTGATCATGGACTGTGTAACCCTAAAAAGGTCCAGCACTTGTGGGACGTGTACTGCATTGTCTGTTTTCTAGGACTAGGGCTAGAGTGTGTAAGAGCGTAGCTAGGGCTAGGGCTAGAGTGTGTAAGAGCTAGCTAGGCCTAGGGCTAGAGTGTGTAAGAGCTAGCTAGGGCTAGGGCTAGAGTGTGTAAGAGCTAGGGCTAGAGTGTTTAAGGACTAGGTCTATGGTGTTTAAGAGCTAGGGCTAGCACAAGGACCAGGAGTATAAGGATCCAGGGCTGGGTATACATGAGCTAGGGTGTGTAAGAGCTAGACAAATGGTATATAAGAGCTAGACAAATGGTGTATAAGAGCTAGACAAATGGTGTATAAGAGCAGTGTCTAAGGATTAGGACTAGGTTGTGCAAGAGCTGTAAGAGCTACTGTAGGGTAAAAGCTATTGTAGGTAAGAGCTTGGGATAGAGTTATGGCTAGGGCATGTGAGCTAGGACTAAGGCTAGGGTAGGTAGGAGCCAGGGTTAGAGTTATAGCTAGGGTGTGTGAGCTATATAGGACCAGGATATGGAAAAGCTAGAGCTAGGATAAATTTTAAGAGCTCTAGGTCACATTGTATATAAAACAGATCACATGACTGACCCCAATACTCCATGGAATCTGTTCCAACCGTATCTCTCTTCCTTCTGAGTGATGTTATTGAAATGACAAACTTTGTAGCGATACCTAACAGAAGATATACAAGAAATTAATAGTGTCCTAGAACACTCTTCATATATGCCAGTGATGATGATGATGATGATGATGATGATGATGATGATGATGATGATGATGATGATGATGATGATGATGATGATGATGATGATGATGATGATGATGATGATGATGATGATGATGATGATGATGATGATGATGATGATGATGATGATGATGATGATGATGATGTTAATAATGTTAATAATAATAATAATAATAATAATAATAATAATAATAATAATAATAATAATAATAATAATAATAATAATAATAATAATAATAATAATAATAATAATAATAATAATAATAATAATAATAATAATAATAATAATAATAACAATAACAATAACAATAACAATAACAATAACAATAATAATAATAATAAAAGGTTTTTATAACCGAGAACACACATGAGCACACACACAACCCCATCTAACTCATACATAGTATCTTTATTCATAAATACCGTATATAATTATCTTTATAAATGTGGGTTTTTTATCCAACAAAATTACATAGTTGTCATCAAAAATTACACCAGCAGCATCAGCAACAACAACAACAAAAAAAGCAACCATGTGACTATCACATGTGAGGTTTACCCACTGCTGGTCTCACTCAAGCACTGGTCGTGCAGCTGCTGAAGATGAGGAGGTCCTGCACACATTCAACAACAACACGTTCAACAACAACAATAACAACAGCAGCAGCATGATGGATCACAGTGACAGTCTGTTGTTCTGTGTCATAAACATGCATGTGTACATATTTATATCGGAGGTGGGGGGGGGGGGGAGCAGTAGCACTCCAGATATTGGTTTTACCCCCTTTTATAAAATGGTATACACGCACCCACCCACACACACACAAAATATATATTCCGTGGAATTCATCTTCAAGGACCTTGTGACTTATCTATATCATTTTTCTTCTACCCCAATAACTTGAGTACCATAACTCCATTCAGCACAAGTTGACTCAATGAGTTCCAACGAACTTGCCATGACTAATCTGTTCACAACATGGAAATTGGTAAAGTATCTCCAAACAAACTTGCCATGTGTACTGCAACATGGAAATTGGTAAAGCATTGCCAACACAATAAACACACTCATGCATGTGCCATATTGAGGTGTCTGCACATCAGAAGTGAATGGTCAGTTGGTTGACCGAGAAGCTCTCTCTGTCAGCATAGACCTTCAACAAGGCCAGGCAAGCCTGATACCCTCCGCAGCAATATGGGATGGGAAATTCTGGAACGGAAATGTGCCTGTGGCAGTATGTCTGTGGGAGGAGTTTTGTTACGACTATTTGGAAGCAGCTTGCCTTGAAGATGGCCACACTAAGAGCGAGGTCATCAGGCAGTGCTTCCTGCAGGAATTCTCCGAGTAGTAAAGTGGTTACAGTACATGTGCTCTCATCATTAGCACACCTCCCCTCTATGGACTACATGCATCAGTTATCCTTCCTCGTGCCATTATGTAGCCAGTTCTCTCTGTCCACAGAGAGCAGCAGTATGTCTCTTTACCTTACCAATGTCGGTAATAGTTTCTCCATCATGTCAAAAATGGTGCATCCCACCTCCATGTCTAGAGTATGCTGATGAACGAGTAGCTCCTGTATGTCCATCATCCTTCCCCATCGGCTAGAAACCATGCGGCCCATTCTCACTTCCTCACAGTGACACACAGACAATTATCTTTCTTCGAACTTGTAGCTGCCATTTTCTCAATCGTTCCCTTCATTACAATGACCACTCCCACTTTACCCAACCCCACTATATTTAAGGCAGGTGACCCATTGTCAGGGAAGTCCAGCCTGACATTAAGAATACCTTGCAGAGACACTAATTGGTGTTAGCTAGGTCGAACATTGCAGAACATCCCATGCATACGCAGACTCATTAAGTCTAGTAGTTTTGATTGGTCGCATGTGCAAGTGTGATGTTCTCTATTTTGTCCTTATTTGGTAATGTGTGAGCCTGTCCTGGCAGACTATAAAAAGGAGCCAGGCTGGGCATTTAATAGAGTTCATTTAATAGAGTTCTAATAGTTGAGACATTTTTGTGATGTTAGACTGAGTCTGTGATTTGATTTATAAGCTTTTAAACTTCAATTCATTGGGGGCATTGGGTGACACAGAAACCCATCAATCAGCCAAACATCCGGTGGCAGCGGTGACAGGGAAGAGCGACTTCAATTAAGCAACTTCAATTAGACCTAGTGGTTTGAAGAGAGCCTTCTTCCTATTGTTGAGCTAGACAGCAGTACTTTGATTGATAGTTGTGATCAGCTAGACTTGCTAGGGAACCTGCTGGTAGCTACAGAGTGGGTAGCAGTACTAGTAGACTACGGCAATCGCATTGTCAACGCTGTAGAGACTCCACATTGGGCGGTGCCTGTATCCTTATCCAAAGTTAGTCTGCATAAGTGCAAGTGCAAAGTGAGCATTAAACGAGACTAAGTTACATGTCGAGAGAGACCAGAGCCATCGTCAATGCAAGACTTGCTACAGATTATGGTTCACCAGCAGCAGCAAGAACCTGAATGCTGGAAACGTCAGGACAGGGCCGAGGAGCAGTGCATAAGCGAACTAGAGTCACGTCAATGGGATGACAACAACCATCGGAGTGACGAACAGCTGGTTCAACTTATCGACAAACTAACAGAAAAGAATCTACTTTCAACTCTCTCCACCGAGCCTCAAACCGTTTCAGGAGAGCGACGACGTAGAGGTCTTCATAGAACTATTTGAGCATCACATGATCACTTACAAGGTGGAGGAAGACTAGTGGACGGCACATCTTCATGCCCTGCTAGCTGGAGCGGGGGAGTGGCATACCAAACGGTGCCAAGAGCAGACACAGCGTAGTCCGCACAGCCATACTCGCGAGGTTTGGTTTGGACATGAGGGTCTATCATCAATGCTGATGGACAGCAGAAATGCGACAAGATGACACTGGCACACATTTGCTAACCGGCTGTGTGACCTGGCAGGCAGATATGTCGATGGCTGTCTGACACAAGATCATGCCAAGCACGCCTTCGCTATCAAGAGGTTTCTACGGTCGCTGCCCAGCACGTCGAATTTTGGGTGAGAGTTAAACAACCCCATACCCAAGATGCTGGCAGACCAGAATATCAGGGAGAAGCACATGGACTGGGGAAGTTTGCACAAGACTAAGAGATAGCCCAACTCACCGAGAAGTTCGTTCAATGTCGACTATCGCACGTCGACACCTTCATTGCCGGACAAGGCCCTACTTGACACTCCATCGAAGTCAGGCAAGCCTCAGTACTCGACCAATTCACACAGTGAAGACGAGACAAATGAGTGAATACTTTGATTCGGAGAAGGGCCCTATGTGCTTCAATGGCAGAGAATAGTGGCACATGAGCCAAAGAGATTTGCCCGTATGGCGCAGTGGGAAACTCCCGACACTTTGTCATGCAGCGCTGTCGGAGCCATACCAACATCAAGCTAGACTCACGTTGTCAGGAGCGATTACATTGAGAACACCGAACCAACAGACGATGCTGTGCTCATTGAGTCATTCAGTGGGCGCGTCACCACCCACCCAGTTGTCAAAACCAAGCTGCAGGTGGGAGATTGAATGTTCTGAGTGAGAGCAGTGCTCAGTGAAGGCCACCTCGAGGAGGATGTGTTCCTGGGGTGGACCTGGTATTGTTTAACACACTGATGATGACGCCCTGGACGCACGACATGTGGAACAGAGCAGACGGCTGTGACACCGACTGAGCAGGAGATCCATGCCAGAGCAAGCGGCAGACGAGAGGCATTGCTGGAGCAGGAGGATCTCAATCACACTGACAGTTCAGGAGCGACACTACCGACCTCGACACTTTTCAGTTCGATCAGTCGTTGTTTGAGGGCGGCAACACGAGGCATAGGCTAATGAGATGCCAGAGGAGAGAACAAGTGCGACAACCACAGCACTCCACTCCAAGCAGCCGACGACCATTGCTTCCAGGCAGAGCAGAAGTGACCCATAGCTGCAGAAGCCGCGGACTGCAACATCAGCAGCAGTGTTGGCATTGTCCATCATTCCCCAGTAGGCGGGGAGGAAACGATCACGGAATAGTCACCATGGAACATGGTACAGATGTAGGAGAGCCTACACTGATGATGCCTTGGATGACAGCCAGGGAGGAGAAAGTTGGTGGAGCGATGCAAGGTGCTATTTGATGACAAACCAGGAGCAACGGAACTAGCTGTTCACAGCATAGACACTGGCGACACCAAACTGATCGGGCTGCACCCTTACCGTGTACCTCAGGCGTGGCAAGCACAAGTTAGAGGTCGACACTGAGTCTAATTCATCTAGGAATCATCGAGCAGTCGAAGAGCCATGGGCAATCATGATAGTGAAGAAGGACGACTCTATGTCGACTATAGGAACTTGAATGGAATAAGTACCCCAGACCCATATCAGATGCCACGAACCGACAATCTAATCAATCGTTTGGCAAATGCCAACTCCATCTCTACCCCGAACATGGCCCAAGGGTACCATCAGGTGCCGGTGGCAGCCTCACACCAGAAGAAAACTGTATTCATGACTCCCATAGGCAGTTCCAGTTTCAGCAAATGCCATTTGGATTGACTGGCGTGCCAGTCACTTTTAAAAGGCTCATGGACGTCCTGCTCATGGATGTGCCTGACTTTGCTGCAGCCTACTAGATGACATCGTCACTTTCAGGTCAGACTGGGAGTCCCATCGACGACGTCTCGACACCAGTGTTCGAGAAGTTAGCTGATGCGATGCTGACTTTAAGGGGCAAGAAAATATCATCTCGGAGACAGACCTGCCCACTTCTTGGACATGTGGTGAGGAGGGGAAGGATCACGCACAGCAGTGCAAGCTGGAGGCGGTGAAGGACTTCGAGCGTCCAAGAAGAAGAGGATGTGCGAGCCTTCCTTGGATTTTTAGGATACTACCGGAAGTTTATGCCGGACTTCATTCACTTCTGTCGCAGCGTGTCATTCTGACCTTAAATCAGAACCTAACTGGACCACATGTGTACTACACACGAGCGAGCTTTCAAGGAACTCAAGTGTCGTCTCTTCACTAAACCAATTCTACGAGGTCCCGACCCAGCGAAGCTGTTTTAGCTGCAAACACGTGTCTGACAGAGAAATTGGCACAGTCTTAAGTCAGAAGGATGACGGAGTAGACAGACCGATGACTTGTTTTTCCCACAAGTTATTGCCCCAGGAGACCCAGTACTCATCAGTAGAGAAGGAATGCCTGGCTATTGTAACCAGGGTCCAGCACTTCGCAGTTTACCTTACGGGCATGAACTTCCTCATTGAAATGGACCAAGCACTACAAAACAGTACAGGCAAAAAAAGATTCCAATTGCACTGTGTAAACGTTAAAAAATGCATGCCATAAACGGGGGGGGGGAAAGGGGAAAAACGCCAAATTAACGAACAAAGAAAAGAAAAAAATGCAATGGAAACAAATGGAAATGAACTATTAGCATAAAGGTGCTGCAGCACAGGTGCCTCGCGATAAAAAAAAGTGACGGTTTGCTACGGTTTGCTAGTATCCTCAAGCATTTTTCAGGTCCTCTCACCATTCCAGAGCCTTCATTCTTCCCACCTGAAGAAGTGCAAGCTAACTTCCGTCTCCTACTTGAAGCACTTTCCTTCTACAGTCGAGCATTAGGTCTCTACCTCTTGCTTGCTATAAATCAGTATTTATAGCAAGCAAGAGGTGCAGAGACCTACGCTCGATAGTAGAATGAAAGTGCTTGAGGTAGAAGACAGATGCTTGACTCAGGGGACTGACGCTCGACTGGAGTACGGAACAGGTTGCACTATATTGCACTACTTCAGGTGGGAAGAATGAAGGCTCTGGAACTAAGAAAAGACAATCCCAGCCCTCCTGTCAGAAATGGTATAGGTAAGGATCAGAAGCCTTTTTTTCTTTTAGAAAAAAATGCAACACAAGGATAACAATTATGTTGTAGTCCCTCCCACCTTCAAATCCACAATCAACCACTATTCAAGATGATCTGGCACTAAGGTGGGTGGAGCAATGGGATGGGCCAACTTCATATTGAAGCTCAAGGCACTGGAGGAGTTACCTGAGCCAACATACATGTATCTTCCAAGTGCTTCTTTATAATTTGTTTATTTATATTTATTTGTAACCGCTGCATATATTTGTAATTGCTGCTTTCTTATTTTGCAGGCTGCCTGGACGACTGTTCAATGACATGATTATAAAATGTGGTTTCAATTCAATTGTTGTGTTCTTTGTTGTAGAACAAAGAAAACGTATTTCCTCTGAATTGGGGGAATTGTTCAGAACTGTTTTTATTAAGTAGTAGTCTCACTTTTGAGCGACCACCTTTCAATTCAACGGTCTGAAAGGAGGTGGCACTAAGGTTAGGTGGAGCAATATGGATGCCAACTTTATTGGACCTTTAGAATGCACTGGTTAAGGGTAAGGCACTGGAGGAGTTACCGGAGCCAACCAGTTCTCCAGAAGTGGCACATGGAAGGTTAGCTCCCTCAGGTTCTTCTCCAACAAAGAACATTCTATTATCAAATATGCTAATGAGAAGAAACGAATACACAAATCACATTGGCCAATAGAGTTATTCATTTTTGATGCATAACCACTTCTTCTTTTTTATCCATCTCCAAACAAGAATTGCTAACAGATTGGTGGAATGTTGGCTAGACAGCTGGACACTTCGGACACATGTTGGTGGAGACCTTGGAAGGGTTCATTGGTGACCTAGGGGCCATCACCAAAATCATACCTACTTGTACTTGTTGCCAATCAGCATGTTCAAATAACCTTATGAAAAGGGCCATCTACTTCTTTCTAGTGCAGCGGCATAGTCCAACTTACCAAACCTATTGTGCATTTTTTTGATAAAAGCTCCAAAATTGGTACACATGTAGATTAATACCTAATGAACATTTGTGGATATGAAGGCACTCACAATTGTACCCACGCTGGCCATACAAAATTGCTGTCATGAACTTCAAATATGGCAACATTGGAAGCACCGAAATGTGTAATAGTGATTTGAGACCACATGTGATTTGAGACCACATTGTTAGAGCTTGCATGTTCAAATAACCTTATGAAAAGGGCCATCTACTTCTTTCTAGTGCAGCGGCATAGTCCAACTTACCAAACCTATTGTGCATTTTTTTGATAAAAGCTCCAAAATTGGTACACATGTAGATTAATACCTAATGAACATTTGTGGATATGAAGGCACTCACAATTGTACCCACGCTGGCCATACAAAATTGCTGTCATGAACTTCAAATATGGCAACATTGGAAGCACCGAAATGTGTAATAGTGATTTGAGACCACATGTGATTTGAGACCACATTGTTAGAGCTTGCATGGCGGTAAATTTGGAAAACAGCCAGTGTGGGTACTATTGCGATCGCCTCCATATCGAAAAATATTCATAGGGTATTAATCTACATGTGTACCAATTTTGGTGCTTTTATCAAAAAATGCACAATAGTGGCATGGCAGCCATTTTATAAACTGTTGCTATGGCCAGCGTGGGTACAATTGTGAGCGCCTCCATATCCAAAAATGTTCATTAGGTATTAATCTACATGTGTACCAATTTTGGTGCTTTTATTAAAAAATGCACAATAGGTTTGGTATGCCGCTATTCCGCTCCCACTAACTTCCTCTTCTATAAAAATCTAACTAGACAAAATGAACTATATGCTTCGATAATACCAGGTAGAGAATGCTGATGCACAAACATACCATTAGTGTAGATAAAGTTGAACTACCAACAGTTTATACATTTAGAGCAACTTACTTAGCTAAAGGCTTGCACACAAAGGCTATCTAAGGTTTGCCAAGACTTTCCTAGGGAACAACTTAATAAGGAAAAAAAGGCTTGCAAGTACAGAAGCCATGACTTACAAACCTTTGACTTACAAACCTTTGAAAGTCCAGCTACTTACTTAAAAGAGGTCTTGACTTATGTCACAATCACATGCAGAATCTACTCACTGTTTTTCACCAAAGGCTTCATGAGAGCTCTTCAACAACTTTATGCTGGTAGAACAGGAGCTGTAGAACAAAGATGATCTGTCCTCTCAAAAGCGCAAAGCAAAGAAGAGTCTCAACAGCGAAAAAAATTCCTTGCCACATGCCACAAATCTGAGTGTGCTTTGACAACCTTAGGAGGAAGGCTGGTGCACAGATGCACTGACCTTTTAGTCGGTGCCGCTACAGCCAAGTCGCATAAATGTTAACCGGTATTTTTTGCGTTGGTTAGCGTTGGCTGTTCCTGCAGTAAGCGTCTACATGTATGTGCATTCAAAATAAATGCAACTGGCATGTTTTTATGACCTCTACTGTAAGGTAGTAGCATGCATCTGTCTGTCTGTCTGTCTGGCTGGCTGGCTGTCTGTCTGGCTGGATGTCTGTCTGTCTGTCTGGCTGGCTGGCTGGCTGGATATCTGTCTGGTGGCTGAATGTGTGCATGGCTAAACGGAAACTCGCTTCCGAACGAAACTTCACCTATGGAACTGGATGGTATTTGTAAAGATTCGGTCGGGATTCGGACTGGAAGTCACCATCGTTTGGTATGGCGCTTGGCGTTGTCGGCAAGTTGGCTATTTTGTTTAAGAATATACCGTGAATGTGTTTTTAACGTTCCTGATAATAGCACACCGGTAATGCATCATGGCAGCATTAGCAACAAACTACCATAGCTATGTCAGACCTCACCTAATAATAATAGCACACCAGTAATGAATTATGGCAGCTTTACCAACAAACTACCATAGCTATGTCAGACCTCACCTAATAATAATAGCACACCAGTAATGCATCATGGCTGCACTACCAACAAACTATCATAGCTATGTCAGACCTCACCTAATAATAATAGCACACCAGTAATGCATCATGGCTGCACTACCAACAAACTACCGTGCAGCTATGTCAGACCTCACCTATAATGCATCATGGCTGCACTACCAACAAACTACCAGAGCTATGTCAGATCTCACCTAATAATAATAGCACACCAGTAATGCATCATGGCTGCACTACCAACAAACTACCAGAGCTATGTCAGACCTCACCTAATAATAATAGCACACCAGTAATGCATCATGGCAGCTTTACCAACAAACTACCATAGCTATGTCAGACCTCACCTAATAATAATAGCACACCAGTAATGCATCATGGCTGCACTACCAACAAACTATCATAGCTATGTCAGACCTCACCTAATAATAATAGCACACCAGTAATGCATCATGGCTGCACTACCAACAAACTACCAGAGCTATGTCAGACCTCACCTAATAATAATAGCACACCAGTAATGCATCATGGCTGCACTACCAACAAACTACCATAGCTATGTCAGACCTCATCTAATTTAAAAAGTTTGCTAAAGAGGCTGTTTTTGGCCCTGCTCTATTAGAAAAACACCCCAGGCACTGGAACAGTGAGATTTAGAAACGGCAGCATCATCTTCAACTTTTTCTGACAATTTGCTTATTGTTTTATTTTCTCAAGTACATGTAAGTAGCCAGCCATAAAAGGGTTGGGAGAGTAACTTTGGGATAAGCGTGTGTGTGTGTGTGTGTGTGTGTGTGCTGGGGGGGGGGCTCATTCTCATTTTGTGCTCCCCTGCAATATATTTCATCCCTTTCCGGATAAAGCCGGGCACCTCTGCTAGTACATTACACAGTAGCAATGTCTGTCTGTCGGTGTGTTGTGTACATGTCTGCTATGCATGGCCAAGCAAAAGCTTGGATCTGGACAAAACTAAACTTCACCTACAGTAGTATGGAATCAGATGGAGGAGGACCAGATGGTTTTTGTCAAGTATGGTCCAGATCCGGACATACCCCCTCCCCTCCCTCCATCCCCTCCCTTCTTCAAAGCCTCCTTTGGAAAAAAGGGGTAGGAATATTACCTGCGCATCATTTTCACGTTCCCGACAACGACTCACAAAGAACACAACTTGGCACCACTGCCAACTAACTGCACCAGCTATGTACGTTACAGCTCGTAAGCAGTTTTCTACCGAGGCTGCCTCCAACCCTACTATATTAGATTAAGAAGCACTGTGTGGTTCATGCGAGGTCGTGGCTTCGATCAAGTTCTTGTAGAGGTGTCATGAAGACGCAGCATGTCACGCTAGCTGTCTTGGGCAGATATGTCCCCAGCACAGTAGTATGTCCCATTAGTTGTCTTGGGCAGATACACCCCAGCACAGTAGCATCACCCATTAGTTGGTTTGGGCAGGTACACCCCAGCACAGTAGCATGTCCCATTAGTTGTCTTGGGCAGTTATACCCCAACACAGTAGCATCACCCATTAGTTGTCTTGGGCAGATATGACCCCAGCACAGTAGCATGCCCCATTAGTTGTCTTGAATGATACACCTCAGCACAGTAGCATGCCCCATTAGTTGTCCTGGGCAGATATGACCCCAGCACAGTAGCATGCCCCATTAGTTGTCTTGGGCAGATACACCCCAGCACAGTTGCATGCCCCTTTAGTTGTCTTGGGCAGATATGACCCCAACACAGTAGCATGCCCCATTAGTTGTCTTGAAAGATACAGCGACTGCACCATGATGGGAGGTGCGGTCAAATTACTGAACATGCTGAAATATTTATCCTTCCCGGGCAATGCCAGGTACATATGACATATACACTACATAATCCATAAACTTGATTACAATGCACTGCTTGGAGCTTTCCCATTGCATAACAAGAAACTTCACTCACTTCCAACCTCATTATTATTTGTTTACCTGACAGAGGTGAAGGGTTAGCACCAGCCTCGGGAGATTTCCCACCAGAGCTAGAACAAACAAGAATAATCAACATCATTACACATTATGCTGCTATTGACTTAATCAAGGACTGATTGCTCTATGCAGTTGCATTTTTTTTTTAGGTTATCATTTTAGAGCTCTGTAAACTTCATAGTATGGACTTGATATATAGCTTAAAAGATAGGTATTTCTGTGTGCTCTCTTTTGATACTAAAATATTTTTCATATATATAACTATAGCTAAGTTACTAGACCTACAGTGGAGGGAACTTCAAAACCTGAATGCCTGAATTGGCCGCATAAATATCTCCAAATTGCAAAGTGACTAAAGATTGGGAATGAGACCAGTGGCTAGAGGAATACTCTATTCAATGAGTGTTTTCATTACGCACTAAAACGTAAGCATGTGGTCAAGCACGTTGGTGGAAAATGAGTTTTATGGATTATTAACGAAATTCATTTTCTACCCGCACGCTTGACCACATACTTACGTTTTTGCGCCTAATGAAAACACTTATTGAATAGAGTAGAGCTTCCTCTAGCCACTGGTACTAATTTCAACTCTCTAGCACTTGGCAATCTGGAGATATTTATGCGGCCAATTCAGGCATTCAGGTTTTTGAGGTTTCCTCCACTTGTAGCTCCCGTAACTTGGCTATAGTTATACTTATGAAAAATATTTTAGTACCAACAGAGAGCAGAAAGAGAGACCTATCTTTTGAGCTAGTCTATACCATTAAGTTTACGGAAGTTATAAAGTGGTAACCACACACACAACAAAAAAATACATGTGGGTCACTCTCCCCCCAAAAATGCAACTGTCCCCCCCCCTTAATTATTATTGAATTAACATCGTTAAGGATTACTTATGCGTCGGTCTACAGGGAGTTAACGTGACTACTGCATGATAACCTACTTCGACAAAGAGGGAAAGCGAGTGAGGGCAGGAGCCTCCACTAGCCTGATACTCACTCTCTTCTCCTTCTTCGCTTCCTTGGCATCGTCGTTGGACACCACTGTACCATGGAAGAGCACTGCATAGTGGTGGAGGTGTGTGCAGTGTGAAGTGGAGGTGTGTGCAGTGTGAGATGTATGCAGTGCGAAGTGGAGGCATGTGCAGTGTGAAGTGGAGGTGTGTGCAGTGTGAAGTGGAGGTGTGTGCAGTGTGAAGTGGAGGTGTGTGGTGTGAAGTGGAAGTGTGTGCAGTGTGAAGTGGAGGTGTGTGCAGTGTGAAGTGGAGATGTGTGCAGTGTGAAGTGGTGGAGGTGTGTAGTATGAAGTGGAGGTGTGTGCAGTATGAAGTGGAGGTGTGTGCAGTGGAGGTGTGTGCAGTGTGGAGTGGAGGTGTGTGCAGTGTGGAGTGGAGGTGTGTGCAGTGTGAAGTGGAGTGTGTGCAGTGTGAAGTGGTGGAAGCATGTGCAGTGTGAAGTGGAGGTGCATGCAGTGTGAAGTGGAGGTGCGTGCAGTGTGAAGTGGTGGAAGTGTGTGCAGTGTGAAGTGGAGTGTGTGCAGTGTGAAGTGGAGGTGTGTGCAGTGTGAAGTGGAGGTGTGTGCAGTGTGAAGTGGAGGTGTGTGTAGTGTGAAGTGGAGGTGTGTGCAGTATGAAGTGGAGGTGTGTGCAGTATGAAGTAAAGGTGTGTGCAGTGTGAAATGGAGGTGTGTGCAGTATGAAGTGGTGGTGTGTGCAAGTGTGAAGTGGAGGTGTGTGCAGTATGAAGTGGCATATGAAGTGGAGGTGTGTGCAAGTGTGAAGTGGAGGTGTGTGAAGTGTGAAGTGGAGGTGTGTGCAGTGTAAAGCAAGGAATTTTCAAAGGTTATCCTTCGCTGCTCTCATGCTCTCGTGGATGCCTCTATAGAGCGCATAAATTTAGAGCATGTGCAGACAAAAACATTTTGAACTCCTGACTGGCATCATTGTATAAGACACTGCTAGCCATCCAAGCAGCAGCTAGCAGAGTTATGGAGACAAGAGTATCTAGCCATCCAAGCAGCAGCTAGCAGAGTTATGGAGACAAGAGTATCTAGCCATCCAAGCAGCAGCTAGCAGAGTTATGGAGACAAGAGTAGCTAGCCATCCAAGCAGCAGCTAGCAGAGTTATGGAGACAAGAGTAGCTAGCCATCCAAGCAGCAGCTAGCAGAGTTATGGAGACAAGAGTAACTAGCAATAGCTAGCAGAGTTATGGAGACAAGAGTTCCCCACACTTAATGTATCCCCCTTGTAACATGCGAACGACCACTCCCCCTTGTAACATGTGAAAGACCACTCCCCCTTGTAACATATGAACGACCACTCCCCCTTGTAACATGTGAATGACCACTCCCCCTTGTAACATGTGAATGGCCACTCCCCCTTATAACATGTGAATGACCACTCCTCCTTGTAGCATGTGAATGACCACTCCCCCTTGTAACATGTGAACAACCACTCCTCCTTGTAGCATACGAATGAACACGCTTATTATGAGCTACATGCCCTTTTAGCATCCACGAAACACCCACAAAATTTTAGCTTTTTGGGACAATTTAATACGAATTAGAAACGGTCGAAAAATTATAACCCTCTACCAGCTAAGCATGCCCACCGTAACAACCTGATCACATGATATCAGTTTTGTACAGTAAGACAATGTAGACATCACCTGGTAGTGATGGTCAGAGCATTAAGATAGTTTTTAAAGTTCCACTACCAGACATCCACAGAAGTCGATAATTAATTGCTTAATTTTTTTCTTGCTTAATTTTTCTTCAAACTGCTCATAGAATATAATGAAAAAAAGATTCCCTACACTTATAAGATGGAAAAAAACTCCCGAATAAAATCTATCCCTGGTTCACCAGGCCGTGAAAGGCTGGTTGCTTAGCAACAAACTCTTAGTTGACATACTAAAATTACAATGACCTTCTCAATAATCAACTTCAATTTTACTCCCACGCTGTTTCGATAGCTAGCTACATGTATATACAGTAACAAGCTCACACAAGTCTTAGCATCTCATTATTCCTGATGAAGGCTAGAGCATCTAGTCGAAACGTCGAGAGAGTAAAATTCTAGTTGATGTTGAGGTCATTATTACTTCTAGCACTGGTCAGCAAGGAATTGGCCACTTTACAAAGCAGCCATTTAACAAGCAATACCCATGTGCACGTCTTACAGGTTTGCGTCATCCACAGTGTGGGTACCAGGCTAGCTAGGGTACAGCTATGGGGTTGGATGTTTGATAGAACTACTGCAGAACAGAGCCTAGAGAGTGTCATCGTATGTCGATCTCATCCAGAAATCTGTCTCGTTGTCAACAATGGAAGAGAGACCGACTTTATAGCAGGAGGAGACATGGCAGGATCAACACTAAATTGGAAGCTAGAAATGACAATCAAGTATGTCCTTAACAAAAAGTAGCTGCTTAATATAGATGCCAGGTTTTACCCGTTACGGCATGAAATTATCGGAATGCTTTGTCACCCATCATTTATGCTGCCTAATATTTGACAACCAGACGACTTGTAGACAGGATTGCCCACGCACAACCATCTCCATGCTCTGCAACAGTTCACTCATCATGATGTGCTATTGTATGTTGTTGTTGTTGTTGCTGCTGTTGTCCACTCAAGCTTATTCGAACATATCATAGCATTGATGCATGTCCTTTAAAACTTGTATTATGAAGCCGACCAACTCTGGATGCCTGCCAACAGCTATGTAGCGTAAAGCGTGGTGTTATTCAGAGATCTAAATTAAGCACCTACTTGGGTATTGCTAAGCGTCGACCGTGACTATTTATGCTGCCTGCTATTTGACAACCGGACGACTTGTAGACAGGATTTCCCACGCACAACCATCTCCAGGCTCTGCTCTGCAACAGTTCAAACGTTCCCCATCCCTCCGTTAGCCCGGTACATGCCCTGTCTTGGCGACCTGTATCTATAGGAATTTACGTCAGCACATGGTAGATACTACTTAATTAAGCAGCTGCTCGGTTCTGCTAAGCAGCCATCTTGCTGACTGATGCTGTATGCGCTACGCTTCAATGACCAGCTTTTATGGCATTGGATGAAAATTTGGCTAAGCACATAATAGAACTGCAGGCATAGAAGCCACCACACACTCTAGTTTTGAACTTTTGACTTCACAAAGAATGCGAGTTAACAATCAGCTATATTCCCCTGTGAGAGCGTTCACCAACAACCATAAGTCCAGTTAAGTATTTATCATGCGTCTATTCCATCCTCCAGGATACTGGATTAACTAATGAAATGCAGCAGTGAGGTGATGGCAAAGGTATCGAGTTGTTTAAAAAAATAAAGGGAGAAAATAAGCCTGCAAGTCAATGCCTGTAAGATTGCTCTTTTGGAAAAACTGGCCGAACTGACCAAACCCTTACAAACGATAAATAGTCACCCACAAGCCTGGATTATCCTACTACTTAGGTGCCCACCAGACCTTTGATTGATGCCAACAAAAGCAATGGGAATGGGGGGGGGGGGGACAGACCACACCTAATTCTAGTGATGTCAAGGTGCGCTAGAATTATTATCGCAGGCGTTGGAATATCCTAGTAATAGTCATTTAAGGCATATGCTTACCTTGAAGTAAGATCACTGCGATACACGCTCTACACAATAGCACAACCATGCCTAGTAACCAAGTAGACTAATAAACGCCCTGTCAACAAATACAAGTGGGTAATGGTCGCCAATTCCAAGGTTGGATGGGAGGAGGAACAAGAGCGGGCTGGGGTGTGGCTCGCGTGGACCGCCAGCTGACCTAGCCAAATAGATCACTGGCTTGAGGAAAGAGTGTGTACAAAAGGCAGGCAGATGAAGGCAGATGAAACTACAGCTGACCTAGCCAGATCGAAGAAGAAAGGTCCTCGGCTTGAGACAGTGTGTACAAAAGGTACTAAGGCAGATGAAACTAAGTCAGCGAGATGAAACTTAAGGCAGGGTGATGAAACATCAATGATAAAATATGGATAAAATATGGCTCTAGAAGATTCTCCATCCTTGCCAGAGCTTCCTGTTCTTGAATATACTCTTTCAAAGTAGTATATAGGCACATCCCAGTGAATTACGCACCTGATACCATGGCCATCTATGCCCGTTCCAAATGTAATTGCTATGACAAGTTGCAGTTTGCCCTCAGACTCGCAAATGGAATGAAGAACTTTTTAATTCGTCATAGCTCAGTCTGTAGCCACAGGCATTGAGGTAGCCAGGAGGTTCAGAAAACTCTTGTCCAGAAAAAATTTGTATACCTTCATTAAAGTCCTAATGTAAACGAGTCTTTGGAAACTTTGTTCATTTTGATAAATTCTGTGTTCAACGATGTATATAATCAAACGTTAACCTTTACATTGACATATGTAGTGAGAAATCCAGTCTCCTCGGTAAGGAGTTAGTGCCACTAGTGTTGGTATGTCACTTCTAGTTGCAGTTGCTGTCAGTGCCATAATACCAATCTCATTTGTAATTAAGTTGCATAGAGTACAAATCTGAGAAAAGGCCTTGCAGAACTTGTCTCCCCATGTTTTCACAAAATATGAATAGAGATTTGAGCTTAAAGTATGCTATATATATATATATAACACATCCAGATATGTTCCATTCCTCTATTATGCTCTCTGGGGTGATGATTACAAACTGGACTTCTACTTTTAAAACTCCTTAACAGGTCTATCTGACTGGACTTCTGCCTTTTTACAGACAATATTTTGCATTTATGTTTGATATGAGAGAACTCAAACACAATGATATTACCAGTTGTACTTTAAGTTAACAACTCCCAGTCGACATGACAAATTATAATGACTTTAACTTGAAATTTACTCTCCCTACATTTAGGCTAATGAAGGCTATAGCATCTATATAGCTGAGACGTCGAGAGAGTAAATTTGGTAATTAAACACTATTCTATTTGTGGTTTGTTGTGATAATTATATTTTAGCTATAACTTTACTCATAATGTGTAAACTTCTCAAGCTGTTTATATATATCACATTAGAATGCAGCTTCAGGTTAGCATAAGAATCTGCTCCATTAAAGTAAGCAAAGAAAAACTACGCAGCGCTACGTCGCTATATAACAAAACTTTAACCAATGAAATCCATCCAGGAGTGCTTCCTTGCTCAAAAGCGAAGCAATTCAGAGTGATTCCCGGCAATCATAGGTTCTTTGTGCTGCTTTCCACCAAAGAAGAAACAATGGCAAAAGCCAGGATGCTATATGGATCCATCGTTGTTGGGTGGGTTATCTAAGAGTGCCTTCGAAAGGGTCTGCAAATCAGCAAACCCCTTTCTCTGTCCCCAATGTAGACTGGATAAAATTGATACAGAGTTGAGTTCTGTGAAGAGTATGCTTCTAGACCTCTCCAACAAGTTTGAAGCCATAAAAAATTCTGGCAAACAATTACCCAGCTTTACTTCTGTTGTCAGCGACTGCTGTATCAGTGTCACCACCTTCCTCTACAGTAAGCTCTCCCTCTTCTCCATTGATGGTTCTTCCAGTGCACTCAGTCATCTGGAAGTAGAACTACCTTCTCTACTTCGAATGGGTACTCAGAGCACTCCAATGAAAGAAAGTTTAACATTGTCATATTTGGAGTTGATGAGTCACCAAATGGTTCGTCTAGATTCTTTAGGCAGCAGAGTGATCTTAGCAGTGTGTCATCCATTATCTCGGATATCGATCCGTCCATCGAGGCAAGTTCGATTAGGGACAATTACCGGCTAGGAAAGTTCAACCAAAAAGTCTACTCGCCCAAGAACCATCTTAGTAAAGTTTAATCGGACCTCTGAAGTTGCAAGTTTACTCTACAAAAGAAAGAAATTGAAGCCCCCCTACTTCATCAAAGCAGATCTCACTCCACCTGAAGGGCGTAGAGAAGCGGAACGATGGTCCCTCATCACTAATGGTTGGAGTAAGGATAGTATAAAAATAAGAGGTAAAAGTATATTCGTCCAAGGCCAGCTACATGCCCAATATCAGAACAACTAATTAGTCTACTCCAAACCAATTTCATCAGCACCCGAACTTGTACCAAATTCCCCTTCTCTGGAACCCCAAACCTGCATGCAGGGGTCTACGCTATCCAACAACCCCCTCAAATGACATCAGGGGTGCACTACTTTACCCTTTTTTGTATGGAATGCTCGCAGCCTTAAGGAGAACTCTAAGCTCTTAAACAAACATAGGGGGAGCATAAAGCTCTGGCAATTTGTTTATGGTTGATCAGGGAGCCATGAGCTGAGCTGTGTTGGTGTTAAAGGATGGCTTAATGAAACAGCTGGGTGTAGACATGAACATCAAGCAAGCATGGCTACTTTTCAACTATTGGACTACTCCACATACAACAATTGGAGTATCCAGGAAGCAGAATTATTGATAGGAAGGCAAATCAGGACACACCTTAATATGATGCACCCAGATTTGTTGAACAGGATAAACCAGAAGCAAACTCTGCAGAAATTAGACTGACAAAGATGACAAACCCAGGGTCTTAGAGAGGGGCAATCCAGTCTACCTTCCAATAGGCCGGAAGTGGTGGCCTGGCCCGACTGCCCAATATGGCATCAATCTCATCGTACATGGGGCATATAATCCTCCCTTTCCCCGACACCTTATTGCCATCCTTCACCTGACAAGAGAGACAGTTTTATAACCACACTGATAAGATCCATCGACCACAGAGCCAAATTAGATCGCTAGTATTTACTAGTAGATAGTTGTAAAACAGCGAGCAAAACCCAAAAGCTTATAGCCGTGAGCCAGTTATCTTGGCAATGATCACCATAGATCTCACACACGTTGTGCAATACTATGCATGAACTAACAATGCTTGGTACATTGGCCAAGTTCGAGTCCATTCTCTTCAGTAGACATCGCCACCGGCCCTTTAACCGACCAAAAGCATTCTCCACCACCATCCTTGCCCTGCTTTGCCTATAATTAAAGATCAGTTCTTCTGGTGTACTGCTGGATGTCTCCAAGTAGGGTTTCATCAGCCATGGTAGAAGTGGATATGCTGGATCACCCAGAACAACAAGTGGCACTTCATTGAAGAGTTTTGTCCAGTTGGGAAACAACGACCCATTGCATGCATTTCTATAAAATGACGAATTAGCAAAAACACGTGCATCATGTACCTGCAAATAGTGAGGAAGTACAGGTGTGTAGATTTCACAAAAAGCACACAAAAGAAATGGAATTACTTTATTTGTATCCATACCTTTCCAGGCCAGCCGATGTTGACATCTATAAAAACACCACGGTAATCCACTACTGCCTGTATCAGGACCGAATAATACCCTTTCCTGTTATAGTAGTCTGACGCACTTTCTTGTGGCTTTATAATGGGGATGTGCGATCCATCAATTGCTCCCTACAGTTTGAGGAAACCCCCAGCGATGCTCAAATCCATCGACCACCTCTCTCAGGTTGTCTCCTTGAGGGATTCTAACATAATGTGGCATCAACTGACCGGCTATTACATCGCATGTATCCATAACTATCTCCCCCACTGTAGAGCGTCCAAGCCCAAACAATGCTGCAATAGTCCTAAACTCTACATTTGTTCCGAGGCGCCAAATGGTCACAGCAAGCCTAGCCTCCACACTAACAGGTTCCCTGAACTGTGTACTCTGCCTTTCAAGGTACGGCCTCAGCTCATCACACAGGATCAGAAATGTTTCTCTGGTCATCCTCAAGTTCTCACGCCACCAACTTGTACCATACACTCCACCTATCAGATTTTCCCACCACTCCTGATTCCTTGGCTTGCTCCACATTCTTCGGCTGCTGATACTTTTCCTGCTACACAACAGAAGACAGGCCAGTCGCATTCTGCTTCTCATTCTGTATGTTTTAAGGTTGTATTGTTGCTGCACACTGCTGGCTGGCAGACATTATTATTACTATCATTAGCTATTCTCCTTACCTAGCATTCCTGGCTTGAATGATCCTCCTCATCCTTCTTCTCCTCCTTTGTTTCATTATTATTGCCCTTCTCTGGCACCTACTCTGCTGATGTTGTTTAGCAACAGTGGTTATATAATATAGAAAGAACACACAGAGCCAGGACATATCCATCTTCAAGTACAAGTACACTAGCAGCAGTCATGTGAGCGATACCAGCTGTCATGTCATGTGACACGCAGCTGCTTGGAGGTGTAAAATGCTTTTAATTGTGGTTGTTCATTTTTGCAGTGCGGACAGGATTTATCCAGATCAGATCTAGATCCCACTTATCAAGATCAGATCTAGGTCAATAGTGGTCCCAGTGCGGACATGCCTTAAAACTCGTGATCCCCATAGCAAACATCCATCCATGGTACTAAGTTCCTTTTCTCTCACTTGGTATGGTTTCAAGTCTTCACCTCTCTCTTGATGCCCATCCATGCTTAACTTAAATTAACCCTTTGCTTAAAACTGGATCATGGGCCATCCATCACTTGATGTCAATTTATTCAACAGATGAATAAGGTCTCCTGGTAGTTTTACTGATGAAATTATTATCAGACTATGTAATCTACTCAAAGCATCAGCATTACCCAACTTCTTCCCAGCTTTATAGAGTATTGTACACCTGTAAGCGCTCAGAGTAGCATCAAATACTATGATAAGGGGTTTTGCAATATCATAGTGAACCAATAGCAAGTTAGCCTGTAAATTAGTTACTACAAAAACCTGATCCTGCTTTCTTGTCCAAACCTACTTCGACTTTTTACCTAGTAATTGATGGAGACAGCTGTGAGGATAGGTTAGGCATGACCTTCCATAATAATTAATAATAATTAATAATTCCCAAGAAGGCTCTCAACTGAGCGATATTGGTTGGTATCTGGGCTTCTTTAATAACCTGAATTTTCTCTTCAGTGGGTTGCAAACCATCCTTGTTAATCACATTCCCAAGGTATTCAACTTGAGGTAACATAAATGAGCATTTACCCTTGTTTAATTGAGCTCCTGCTGATTCTAGCTTGTCCAAGACACAATCAAGATTCTCCATATGCTCTTCTGCTGTGCTCCCAGTCACTAAAATATCATCTAGATACACAGAAACATCCTTCCACCTTTGTAACAGGTTTTCCATGTACCTTTGAAAAATAGATGGAGCAGCTGATACTACAAAGGGTATCTGTTGTACTGAAACAACCCCTTGTGCATGTTAACAGTGACATACAGTTTAGAGTCATTCTCTAACTCCAACTGTGGGTAAGCCTGAGACATGTCAAGTTTATCTTGCCATTCAGAGCAGCAACAAACAACTCCTCCACTCTAGGTAAAGGATAAGTGTCTGCCCGAGAAACAGAATTAATGGTAATCTTATAGTCACCACAGATTCTTTCAGTGCCATAGCTTTTCAATACAGAGACTATAGGTGCAGCCCCACTACTGAACTGAACAGGTGTATGCTTTCTGGTCTCTCAAGCTCTGCTTCAACTTTCTCCCGGGTACTGACCTAGCTATGAAAAACTTAGGCTTGATTTCAGGGTCTATATGTAGCTTCATCTTGGTTCCTTTCAGCATACCTATCTCATGCTTGAATGCTTGTCTAGCAAAGCTGATTGCTACCCACCGGACTGTTGATGTTTAATTTGAGGGCTGTAATCCAATTTCCACCAAGAAGGTTTGGTCCTTCCCCTTCTATCACATGTGTATTTAACACCACCTTGTTCTCACCCAACTCCACAGTGACAAATGCTGATCCCAACTAGGACACTTTCACCCCGTGTAAGTCCAGAACTTGGCTTCAGTGAAGTGGAGCTTTTGATGGCAGTCTTCTTCTGTATCCTCTCATATGTTTCCTTCGTGATGAGAGTGCGGGCAACATAGTATCAAATTCCATTTCTACTGGCACTTGGTTAATGTAAAACATCTACTATAAATCCCTTGTGTTCACTATCCTTGGTAAATCAAGAATAAGACTATTCACTGTCTTCGGAGTGTCCTTACATTTTGACTTCGTCCTCCAAATAATGATGCTTTTTCAAATTTGCTTGCCTTTATGCCCCATCTGTGTAGGTTTTTTCATGCATGCCCTTAATATGTCCAATTTTATTGCAATTGTGAATTTCAAAATTGTAATCTGGAGTTTTATGTTCTCCTCCACACCTATAACATGCAGGTTTGTTTTGAGGTTGTATAAGTTTGTCTTTACTTTCACGACCCTCCTTGGAAATGGAACTGATGCACCTCCATGGGTGAAGGTTGTATCACACTGGCTCTCCCGATTGCTCGAGGGTCCTTTTCTGCTGACTCAATAGCCAAGTCTAACACAAATGCCTTTTTAATAAATTCTTTTTCAGCCAACAACCGCTGCTGTATTCCATCGTGGTTGACTCCACAACCAAACGATCACATAGCAGCATTTACTTCAGAGTGCCCTTGAACTGACAGTGCTCCCCTAAAGCTCGCAATGCTGCTGCACACTTCGACAGAGTTTCTCTTGATTCTCTCGTATGACTATTAAATTTGAAATGTTGCATGGTGCAAGATAGAATAGGATCCTTTATGACTGGCACAAGCTGAGTGTAACTGGCAGTTTCCAATTCGGTGCTGTCCGCTAAGCAACAAGCAACTTCTCCATGCACGAGGTCTAGTTCTCCTTTTCATGGTAAAACTCTGAGATTGGGGGATCTGTGGCATCTATTCTCTCGTCTTGCTGGGTAGTTAAAATCTCTTTGCCAGATATATGCTCGCTGCCAGATGTACCGTCTTAGCTGGTACTGTGCTAGTCTATGGTACCACTAGTACTGCATGCAGTGTAAAGTCAACTTGTTATTGAACTTGCAATACATCATCGAAAACACTGAACTGCTTCGTAAATGTATTTTATTGTGTACACAAACAAGGCGCCAGAGCAAATGATAAATATATAACCACAATAATGTTCATAATAACTATCTGACTAAGGTCACAGTCTGTCACAATTTGCATGATGGTGCACTAGCAAATCAGGAAACAATGGGATTACGGGGTAGTGGGTTGTGCATAGGGAGTGGAAGAGATGGGACAGGTGGGTTACAAAGCAAAATGAGTGGGTAAGGAGTTTTCCTAAGAATCGCTGATTTGTATTTTTGATCATGTAGACATCATGTAAAAATATCAACCAAGTGGACATGAATGGTAGCATTATGTAAGGCATTTCCACTTCTATTAACCTCTTATGCATGCATTCCCTTGCTTCACACATGCATGACATGGATCAAGACTAGATAAAAATGTATGCGACTTACTAGGTTACTGAGCCTGCCCATTGACCTTTGTCATTGAAAGACAAATCCCATTAATCTTGGTCAGTCCTAGGCCTGATGTTATTGGCCCACAAGATCATAATATCTCCTAATATGTGTTAATCTTATATGACATGCATAACTTTATAGAGATTTTTCGGTTCTGTTCCAAATTACTGGAGATTTTTTCTTTGTGTGGAGATTCCAGTTATAAATTGATCTTATAATACTTATTTTGACTGGCATGCCATGGAGATTTGGTTTTGCTTCACAGGTAGCTGTGTAAATAAAATTATTATACAGCTATAGACACCGGGTATTGAAAGGTGTAACCTTGATACATGCTTTAGTGTCTAGATATAGCAAGGTGTTAAAGCATAGCACTGGTAGGTGGTATCAACTAATGAATTCTATCAAATAGGTAAGCATCCACCTCTGTAAGTTGGGTGTTGAGACCTCCCACAGAACATCTTAAAGTGTCTTCAATGCACATCTGCCACCTGACTCTTACATGGGGTATGGCTGTCCCACTTCAACAATACTTCCTGGTCTAGTCTTGTTTCCTTATAAGGTATTGATCAATGCTCCTGAAAAGCATTCTAGGAAGTCATTTGGACATATAATTCAAGTGCTGCTGTGTGCATGCACTTTTCTCTTTAGCTGTTCTATAATAGTTTGAAGATGAGTGCTGATGTAGCTACAGAGTTTGACTGCACTTATGATCTGCAGGACAATGTTTGCTATTCTACTACTCCTATATATGAGGTAGTCAACAACACAACCACTACCTCCATTCCATCCTCCAGCTACATAGAAAATGATGTTAAAAACAGAAAAAAGGAAGATCTTACAAAGGGCAGCAAATGTGGAGTCAAATGCATCTGCTTAGTAGCTCTGCTGGTGGCTGTTTCTCTCCTCACTGCAGCAAGTGGAGCTTTAATTGCTGCATTTGTGCATATTTCCAAGCTCAGTGCTGAGGTAGCTCTACTCCAGTCAACCTTATCTATCAAGAACTGTGAATTTCATAATTGAATTATATGACAGACTTGGTGTTAATATCAGCAGGCTAGCTCTGCAGCTACAGAGCAGGCAGCACTGCTGCCAACTTGATAGGAGGTAATCAACCATTTGAAAAATATTACTAATAGCATATCCATCCCACTCAGCTTTGTTAAGCTGCGGAGATAACAATTGGCTCTTCTTGTGGATATCTTAAATGAAACTGGACATGCATTTGCTTCTTGTGTTGCTATTGAGCAATTTTCTCCCTCTTCTCTGTCAGGTCCTCCAATGGCTCCTCTACTAATGTATACTGTAACATGACCAGTTGGTGTGGAAGGATCACTGGAGGGTGGATAAGAGTAGCTGAATTTTACCCAGTGTCCTAGTAGTCTCACACTGAACACCCGAGTATCCCACACATGTAGAACAATGAAATCCAACTTTGTTCTTCAAATACATTCACTGTGGATGGTGTTGAATATCTAAGGTGGAAGAGAGCCTACCAGGTGGGAACTCCAGATGCTTTTGGAAACTTTAATAAGCAAGCTAAGAGTGGCTGTGAGACTAATCATACAAACATAGACACCTATTATGTGGATGGTGTAAGTCTCACTCATGGAAGGACCCCAAGACACCACATCTGAACATTTGCTTGCTCTGCTAATGACCTAGGTTCAGATGTCCCTGCAAACACTTCTATATCAAGTACTGGCCCATTCATTTGTAGGGGATGACTATTTCTGTGATACAGCTGCTTTAAGTGGCTTTGCTAAAATATTCTATGCTGATGACCCTCTGTGGGATGGAGCTACACATGCTGCTCCTTTAACACTCCTCCATGGTTCTACAAGCAGCTGCCACAGCCCACTACTGATGATATAGAGATGAGACATTGCCATGAAGTAGTAGAGATTTATGTTCAATAATGAGTGCCTCACACTCCTAATTATAATAGCTATACAAATATGTAGAGAAACGTATAAATTATTTAATCCCCCATATTTGTAGTGTTATATGCAGTTAGAAAATTAAAAGATACGAATAAAGCTTAAAACATGCATGATGATAATTATGTGATTATCATTCTCCATATAAAGTTATGTATATATAATATATAGCAACATATGCACATACATTGTGTTCTCTATTATATTAGCACATACATTGTCTTCTCTATTATATTAGCACTTGCATTGTGTTCTCTATTACATTAGTACATACATTGTGTTCTCTATTACATTAGTACATACATTGTGTTCTCCATTGATTAGCATATACATTCTGTTTTCTATAAATTTGCACATACATTGTGTTCTCTATTACATTAGCACATACATTCTGTTTTCTATAAATTAGCACATACATTGTGCTCTCTCACATACATTGTGTTCTCTTATATTAGTACATACATTGTGTTCTCTATTATAATAATTAGCACATACATTGTGAGTGGGTGTTATGCTAAAATGGTTGTTTTTGCAGCTATATCCATCGGAAGGCATCATCAGGAAACACTCTCACATAAGAACTGAGAGATACCACCAGGTAGAGTGAATCATAATTCACATTTGTTATTACATATGTGCTTCACATTTCTTGCATGTGTTTTACATTTGTTGTTACATATGTGCTTCACATTTGTTGTTACTATGTGTTTTACATTTGTTGTTCTGTATGTGCTTCACATTTTTTATTACATATGTGCTTCACATTGTTGTTACGTATGTGTTTCACATTTGTCATTACGTATGTGCTTCACATTTGTTGTTACTATGTGTTTTACATTTGTTGTTCTGTATGTGCTTCACATTTTTTATTACATATGTGCTTCACATTGTTGTTACGTATGTGTTTCACATTTGTCATTACGTATGTGCTTCACATTGTTGTTGTTACGTATGTGCTTCACATTTGTCATTACGTATGTGTTTCACATTGTTGTTACGTATGTGTTTCACATTGTTGTTACATATGTGTTTCACATTTGTTGTTAGGTATATGTGTTTCACATTTGTTGTTAGGTATGTGCTTCACATTGTTGTTACGTATGTGTTTCACATTGTTGTTACGTATGTGTTTCACATTGTTGTTACATATGTGTTTCACATTTGTTGTTAGGTATGTGTTTCACATTTGTTGTTAGGTATGTGCTTCACATTGTTGTTACGTATGTGTTTCACATTGTTGTTACATTTGTGTTTCACATTGTTGTTACATAATATGTGTTTCACATTTGTTGTTAGGTATGTGTTTCACATTTGTTGTTAGGTATGTGGTTCACATTGTTGTTACGTATGTGTTTCACATTGTTGTTACATGTGTTTCATTGTTAGGTATGTGTTTCACATTTGTTGTTAGGTATGTGCTTCACATTGTTGTTATGTATGTGGAAATTTACCAACTGTCCCGGATTTCCCGGGATTCTCCCGGAATTCTGGAACTTGTCTGGTGCAACTGCTTCATATCCTGCGCAATCTGAATCCTGCAGTCCACTTAATCTGTACTGACTGCACAACTGCATTCCTAAGGCCGCTGCTACGCTTAAACCACAAGTAGGAAAGGGTTATGTAGCTGCGCGAGACTAACAAAATCAATTTCATTTAATAAATTTTCCCAAAATAATTTTGGGAAAAAACAACTAAAAATCACAAACAGCTGAGTTTTAACTCTCAGCAATGAGTCGGAGCATCGAGTCCGAGGTGGAGTCAGACAATGAAGCAGCCTTTACTTGCATTGCCAGTATTTCTAGTCAGAGTCATTCTCAGAGTGAAGCTTGCAGTGACCTCTCCACTGCTAAGAGGAGAAAGAGAGCAAGTAAATGGCAGGAAGACTTGAAGCGCTACAATATGAAGGAGAGTAAGAGGGGTGCATCATTTGTTCATTGCAATATATGTTGCACTGATTTTTCTGTTGCCTCTGGTGGTCTACATGAAGTAAAATGACACATGGAGACAAAGAGGCACTGTGCGTTGGTAAAACAGATTGTAGATCAATCAAAAATTACTGCTGCTACCTTTAGAAAGGACAGACAAGAAGCTGAGCAGATTACAGCTACAGAAATTTATTTTTCTACATTTATTGCTGAACATAATGTACCTTTTTTAGCTGCTGATCCCTTCAACAAACTCTGTAAAGTTATGTTTCCAGACAGCAAAATCGCTCAGCGATTTGCATCTGGTAGGACAAAAACTACAACCATAGTGAAATTTGCACTAGCTCCAATGCTTAATGACGAATTCATTCAATCTTGTTGTTCTTATCCTTTCACCTTTTTGTGTGATGGTGGTAATGATCAAACAGATAGGAAGTATTACAGAATGATGGTACGGTATTGGGATAAGGGGGTACAAAAGCCAGTTACTCGTTTTCTGTGTATGCCAGTGTGTAATATTGCCACAGCAGAGTCACTCTTTACTGCAATAGAGAAGGAGTTTGAGTTTCGTGGTATCCCTTGGAGCAACATGATCGGTTATGCATCAGATACTGCAAGTGTTATGGTGGGTAAGCGTAACTCTGTTTTCTTGGGAAACAACCCAAGTTGTTTAGCTTTGGCTGTCTTTGCCACTTAAGTGCACTTTGAGCTGCTGCTTCTCTTAAAAAGCTTCCAGTCTCCCTTGATGATATTCTGATTGATATATTTTATCATTTTAAACATTCTTCCAAGAGGTATATATCATGAGTTCAATGAAATTCAAACTGAGTTTAGCAATGTCACACCACTTCACATCCTAAAACATTGTTCAACCCGCTGGCTTAGCTTAGAACGCTGCCTCAAGAGATTGATTGAGCAGTGGCCAGCTCTTTATTGTTATTTTGACAGGATAGCTGAATCTGAGCCTTCCAATTGGCGTGTACAGAGAGTGGCCAAGCATCTTAAAGACCCACTAGTGAAGCAATTTTGTTTGTTATGCCCTTAAGCCCTTGAGTATTTTCTCAACTGCCTTTCAAACTCATGCTAGTCATATTGGTACTTTACAGGCTGATGTTCGTCGACTCTTGCACTCTTTCTGTAGTAATTTTATAGACCCAGATGTCCTCAATTCCACTGATGATATCACTTCTATTGATTTCACTGATTTCTATCCAGCTTAGTAATGATGAGCTAGGTATTGGCACATCTACCCGTTTATTGTGGTGTGGTGATCTTGAAGAGTTGGTGGGAACTGCTCTTGAGAAACTTTTTTTTTAATGTGTGCGCACATTCTATGAAACCATTGTTTCACAAATGTTAGCTAAATTTCCATTTAACGGTGACTGTCTGCTTCAACTAGCTTTTCTTGATCCTAGAAATAGAGATAAGACATCTTTAAATGGCATTGTTGAATTGGCAAAACACTTTACATCCTTCTCTCCTGATGAATTGGACACTTTGAGTATGGAATTTCGTGATTTTCGTGCTTCACCCTTGGACCAACTTCCCACATTTGATGCAAAAGAAGCTGGAGCAATAGATAACTTCTGGTCTGTGATGGCGTAAGTTCATTCAATCTTGGATTTGGAACTATTTCGTTTTGGGGTCTTGTCCAGTTTTGCACAGATTTTGCTCGTACTTCCTCATTCCAATGCAGATCCAGAACACCTTTTTAACATGGTGAGAAAGATCGAGACAGAAGAACGACGGCAGTTGGATCCATCCACAGTGTGTGACCTGCTGAGTGTTAAAATAAATAATGATAAGCCATGCTATTCAAATGCACATCTAATTAATGACAGCATGCTATCATTAGCTAAATCAGCCACCATGAAAAGCCTACAGACAACCTCATAACTACAAGTTATCATCTCTACCTCACAATCGTGCATCTGAGACTCTGAATCATTGATTTCAATATTCATTATAATAATATTATTGAAGAACTACACCGTTATATATAGTGGGCACGGGGGGGGGGGGGGGGGGTTGCAGAGGCACATTAAGTAGCTCCTCTCTCCACAAGATTGATGTGGAGGGGGAGCTGAGTATGTAGAGAGAACAACAATACCTTAAATTTTTTAGACCCACGGCCACTTTTACCTGGCCATGTTGTGGTCCTGCAAGCAAGATCCTGCAAAATGCTAGATTTTGTCCTGCCAATGAGTGTTCACAGGTTGGTAAGTCTGTATGTGTTGTTACATATGTGTTTCACATTTGTTGTTAGGTATGTGTTTCACATTTGTTGTTAGGTATGTGCTTCACATTGTTGTTACGTATGTGTTTCACATTGTTGTTACGTATGTGTTTCACATTGTTGTTACATATGTGTTTCACATTCGTTGTTAGGTATGTGCTTCACATTTGTCATTACATATGTGCTTCACATTGTTGTTACGTATGTGTTTCACATTTGTTGTTAGGTATGTGCTTCACTTTTGTTGATATGTATGTGCTTCACATTTGTTGTTACATATGTGCTTCACATTTGTCATTACGTATGTGCTTCAGTTTGTTATTACGTATGTGTTTCACATTTGTTGTTAGGTATGTGCTTCACATTGTTGTTACGTATGTGCTCTACATTTGTTGTACTTCACATCTGTCATTACGTATATGCTTCACATCTGTTGTTACCCATGTGCTTCACATTGTTATTATGTATGTGCTTCACATGTGCTTCACATTTGTTGTTACGTACATGCTTCACTGTGGTTATGTATGTGCTTCACATTTATTGTGCATGTGCTTCACATCTGTTGTTACGTATGTGCTTTACATTTGTTGTTGCATATGTGTTTCACATTTGTTGTTAGGTATGCACTTCTCATTTGTTGTTACATATGTGCTTCACATTTGTTGTTTATTTGTTGTTGCATATGTGTTTCACATTTGTTGTTAGGTATGCACTTCACATTTGTTGTTGTATATGTGCTTAACATTTGTGGTTATGTTTGTAGTGTTGTGCACAGTCGATGGGATTTGTGCCATTGATTGGTTGTGCCGCTGGTACTTCCCTCTGGCCTTAGCCAATGATGGATCCAAGGATGAAATTAACTTGGGGGTTGGGCTTGAACCTCTGAAACGAACTTGAAACTGGAAGTTTGTCGGGAGGAGAAGGGGTCGGTTGGAGGCGGGAGGAGGGGCTTTATCAGGAGCCATAACCTTTATACCCCCTCTGCAAATTAGCTCTTCCTTGTTACTTCATATACTTAACTAAATTAAATCTCGGGCTGCTTGTCAATTTTTTTTGTTGCTCATAATCGATATTTGTTATTATTTGTTGTTGTTGACATTGGTATATGAAGCATCTGAAAGATCACCTGAACGTTGACCTGTCTGCTCTGGTCTACATGATGGGCTGCTATCCTGAAGAGAAGGATGAGTAGCAGATGAGGAGGTCGCTGGGCAGATACGGACTCACCGGCAAACAGCATACTACATATCAGACTTATAGTCAAATGTATCTGAAAGTAAATGTAATTGCGTATTTGACCTCTCCACGCATCGTTTCCCTGGGAAGTGATTTTTTTCCCCTAGCGCACAAGGTGATGGTAATGTTCTACATGGAACTATATATTGGTGCAAAGGCCAACTCGAACGAATTCGACCTGCAAAAATTGCATTACATAATGTCGACCTCTAACCTTATTTCTCAAATACTTAATTAAAAGTGATTTTCTAACATGTTGCAGGTATTGCTGTTTGCATTATTGTGTGGATTACCAGCAAACGCTAACGTTGTTTTTAAAGGTGTATTTTGATTGGAAAGTGCTAGGCAGGTGTGGTTACAGGAAGCTGTAATCTAATGAGTGTTTTGATTAGGGAGCAGTACTTAGGGCTGAATATGCAAAGCGCTCAAGCGATGCGACGTGCCGTTTTTTTTAAATATTATGAAGACAAATTCACGTCAGACTGCTTGAATAGAAATCAAGTTCTATTTGAGCGGTGTTGCGTCCTGCGATTGCATCATTCTGGTGTGCGTTTATTTGTGTTTTTGTCATTCTGGTGTGCTTTATTTTGATTTTTCAGTAAAAGCTGGTGATTTCAAATCTGAACGGACGACGAAAGGCGACGAAAGGCTTATCGAAACAGTGAGAACTTTCCCTAGTATATGGAATGCGCAAATGACATGAGGGTTGGCTTCCATTCATTAATGGGTGTGGTTTCAGTTGTGTGAAAGTTCAAATTTGCTCAAGCGGCGTCTCTGTTATTGTGAACAGCTAGAAGTGATGCGACGCGAAGGCCTAGCAGTATTTTGTGAACCAGCTTTAGCCTGCATTGGCCTTGTGAATGACCATGCTCTTTGGTGTCCTGTGCTCACTACTTATCCACTTATTAGCACCTAATGAAATGCTAATTGAGTGAGAGTGAGAATGCCGGCTCACTGTGTGATGGAGGCTGGGAGGAGCGCTGCTTTTCTGCTCCGTCATATTGTGAACCGAACAAGGAAATGAAATAGAACGCTCGATTAGAAAGGAGGGGGAAAAGTTTTATTCTGGGATTAGCAACGCAACTTCAGGCCAATCAGAATGCTAGAATCTAGCATGTGATCAACTGAACCATCAGCATTTTTAGCTAGCTAGGAGGTGCAGATTGGAGAAGAGAAGCTGATTGAGTCAGTGAGAAGCTTCTCGTGTTTGTGGCAATTCTCAATATAGGAGTGAGCGAAGGTAAATGCCGCAGCAGATTGCATGGCAGGTAAGATTGCCCTGGCTTTAACTACACTACTGTAACTAGTGTTAGCTAGAGCTAGTTGCATGTCAGGTAATAATGCCCAAGCTATAATATACTACTATAACTAGTGTTAGCTAGAGCTAGTTGCAGGTCAGGTAATAATGCCCAAGCTATAACTACACTACTATAACTAGTGTTAGCTAGAGCTAGTTGCATGGCAGGTAATAATGCCCTAACTATATCTAAACAACTATAACTAGTGTTAGTTAGAGCTAGTTGCATGGCAGATAATAATGCCCAAGCTATAACTATACTACTATAACTAGTGTTAGCTAGAGCTAGTTGCATGTCAGCTAACAATGCTCTGGCTATAACTACACTACTATAACTAGTGTTAGCTAGAGCTAGTTGCATGGCAGGTAATAATGCCCTAGCTATATCTGCACTATTATAACTAGTGTTAGTTAGAGCTAGTTGCATGTCAGCTAACAATGCTCTGGCTATAACTACACTACTATAACTAGTGTTAGCTAGCTAGTTGCATGGCAAGTAATAACGCCCTAGCTATAACTGCAATACAATACCTAGTAGCTATAACTACACTACTATAACTAGTGTTAGCTATAACTAGTGTTAGCTAGAGCTAGTTGCATGGCAGGTAATAACACCCTAGCTATAACTATACTACTATAACTAGTGTTAGCTAGAACTAGTTGCATGGCAGGTAATAATGCCCTAGCTATAACTATACTACTATAACTAGTGTTAGCTAGAGCTAGTTGCATGGCAGGTAACAATGCCCTAGCTATAACTACACTACTATAACTAGTGTTAGCTAGAGCTACTTGCATGGCACGTAACAATGCCCTGGCTATAACTACACTACTATAACTAGTGTTAGCTAGAGCTATTTGCATGGCAGGTAATAATGCCCTAGCTATATCTACACTAGTTGTTCTATAGCTAGAACTTGTTGCTAGCTAGAGATCTCCAGTATTTTTCTCTTCCCCTCCTACTAGCCAAAAAGTAGCAAAGTCAAAGGCCAATTTCCTCTGAGTTCACTGCAACGGAACACTGTAGCATTGTATTGTGAACAAGCAACGCAGCCAGGGCCGTATTATCCATAAGGCTGACTAGGCTGAAGCCTAGGGGCCCACCAAGAGCAGGGGCCCACCAGAAACAGGGGAACCTTTTTTTTCCCATACCCGTTAATTGAAAAGTAAACGTGAGATTGGTGCGCACATCCTAGGTTGTGCTTATCGGTGGGCAATATTTAGTTTCTCCTCGTGTCCGAAGAACTGGAGGCTTGATAGAGGAGTTCTAGGTGCTACTCCTCTCTAGGATTACTTACTGGTACTTCATTACTCAAATCTCAAAAGGTTTTCAAGTATATGAGCTGATAATAATATATTTGATGGGAATGGCAGAGGAATTGGAGAGAGCTGAGCTAGGAGTCAAAGTGGAAGGCTGCTGGTGTGGGGCACTCATGTATGCAGATGATGTTGTTCTTCTGGCTGACTCGGGTGGAACTGCAAGCTATGTTGGATGTGGTACAGGCGTATGTGTTAAGTTGGAAGATGAAATTTAATAGCAAGAAGAGCAAGGTCATGGTAGTAGGGAAGAAGGAATCAGAAGTGTATTGGAGGATTGGTGAGGAGATATTGGAAGCGGTCAAAGAATTCAAGTACTTAGGAATATGGTTTGATAGGAAGCTAAGGGGTAATGTTCAGTTGGAGAAGATGGCAAAGAAGGCAGAAGAGTGGGTTGGAAAGGTAATATGGATGAGTAGAGTGAATGGGCAGGTGGAAGTAAACAGAGAAAGAATGGTGTGGGAGCTTCTAGCGAGACCCAGTATGGAGCATGCAGCCGAAGTGTGGTGGACAGGAGGACGGAATGCTCGCAAGAAGCTGGAGTCAGCACAGATGAGAGTGGGTAGGAGACAGTGATACAGTAGCAGGAGTGGAATATGGGGAGATATGGGGTGGAGGAAGCTAGAGGAGAGGAGGGAAGAGATGAAGGTTTTGTTTGGCAAGAGATTAGAGGTGTTGGAACAGAGCAGATTGGTAAAAGTTGTTGTAAATAAACTACGAGAGGATGGAGGAATTGGATGGTGGGAAGAATATGAGATCTTGAGGAGAAAGTACAAGATAAACAACGAGGTTGGATCAGTGCGCAAGTGGAAGGGGAAGTGAAGGTGAGAAATGAGAAGGACTGGGAGGAGGAAGTAGACGGGAAAAGTACGCTGAATTATTATAAATCGGCAAAGAATGGTGCAGGGGTGGAGAGGTATGTGAGGTCCATGCATGGTCAGGAAGGTGTGCGGCTACAATTTAGACTGAGGACTGCATCAGCTGGGTTGTTAGAGGATAAGAAGAGATGTGGGATAGTTAGGGATGAGAGGTGTATAATGTGTGATAGTGGAGCAGGGGAGGATGTGGAACATTTCTTGGTGACATGCGGGGAATTTAAGAGGGATCGGCTGGTTCTGATAGATGAGGTACGCAGAATTGCAGGGGCAAGACAGTGAATGGATGAATTAAGAAGAGTGAGTAAGGATTGAAAGGTGGCATTGCTTTTGGGGAAAGATGTGGAGGGAGTGATGCAGGAGGTGGGTGAGTGTGTTATGTATTGGGTAGGGAAGTGGTGGCAGAGGAGAAAAGAACTGTTGTATGGTGAGCTGAGGAATGATCTTTGGTCCACTCCTGTCCCCCCCTTCCTGAGCAGCGGGACACTCGTAACTTTATTAATTAAATACTGTTGACTTCTTTTTTAAATATAGATTGTTATTAGGTTAGTTACTAAATAGTTTCACACTGTGCTGTATTATATATGTGATGGCCTTAACAGGCTCAGCAATAGCAACATTAAATCAGTAAAGCGAAGAACTCGTTACCAAGGTGAGGAACTAACTTTACTTCAGCTAACCTAGTAGTTTCTTTTATGACTGTTAGATAAAGCTAAATAGTGTAGGAATAGTAAATAGTTTAGCTAGTGTAGGAATAGTAAATAATTTAGCTAGCATAGCTAAATAGCTAGCTAGCTAACTAGCTAGCGCTTCATGAAGCTAGCTAGCTAACCGGCTAGCGCACCCATATAGCTAGCTGGCTAAAGCACCCAAGTAGCTAGCAAGCTAGCGCACCCATATAGCTAGTTAGAAGTTAAATAGCTGTCGAGCTTAGCTAAATAGCCTTTTCTTTCCCGAGAACACTGTGCTGGTTTTGTTATATAGTGCTTGAGTATTATTAATATATTTTAATATATTTTACATATAGGATTGCAGCAACATCTGTGATGAAGCAACATCTGTCATGTAATCATAACCATGAGACTATAGGATGAAGGTATACTAACTTATATAGATTCAGTTTTATACGTCCTCTGTGAGTGGTAGGTCTGGAAGCTGACGGCTAGCCACTGTACATCTATACAGGGTGAGGTGTCTGGTTCCATCCTGCCATTGCAGAAAGCACAGTCACACCTTTGACTTCCTCACACTTGGTAATGGTCTCCCTTGCCATTCAGCCTGTTGGGGTACTTCTCAGCCAGGTTGGGCCCACTTCGGCAACCTATGCTCAGCATGTGCATTGGTCCTGCCAATGGTAAACTTTAGCGTGGTGTGTCCAAAGAATAGCGGAAAACAATCTTCTGCATTTGGCAGGATGGAGGAACATTAGGTCCTGGATGAAGGATGAAGCAATGGGGTACTCTGTGGAGCAATGTCATCTAGAATTTGAAATGAAATAATAATGGTTTATGCTTGATATATAAACATTTGTCTGTGTAGTAGCTAATAATATTAGTTGTTATTATTCTTATTGCAGGAATGTCATACCTTCCCTAGCAGTTGTCCAGATATATTTGCTAGCATCCACACAGCTGGTTCCACTTCCAACTGATCTTCCTCTCCTCTGCTATCCTCTTCCTGCAGCTCTTTCCTTCCTCTGCTGTCCTCTACCTGCAGCTCTTCCCCTATTACCACTACCTCCCATTGACATATGCTGACTTAGACCTCTCACTGTATCTCTCCCCCTATTTCCACTTTCTCCAACATCCATACTTGCACTCTCATTCTTGATCTCTTCAAAATTGCTACTCATATCTATTTCTCATCATCACTATATACTACTATTTGAGTCCCAGTATATACAATCACCAATGCTATTATCATCAGATAACATCTCTAGTAGAGTCTTGGTATCATAACCACAGGCCATAGTAGCAACCAGGTTCAATTTGAACAGTCGGGGATGGTCCGGCGGGTGGACCCCCTAGCCCTGGGTGGGGTCACGCCCCTCCCCAATCTTAGTTAGTTGGTCAAAAATGATGTAAACAATAGAATGTACTGAGCCCCAACGACAGTTGCACTTGCAGGGGGGGGGGGGGGGGGGGGGGGGGGGTTGCGTGGGGCCCAAAGAAGCTCGAAGCCTAGGGGCCCTGCCTTGGGTTAATACGGCACTGAATGCAGCGGAAGGCAAGTGGAAGGAATAGAGTGCAGCACAGCGGTAAGCTTTGCCACCATTATGCAGTGCAATGCAAGTGGAATGGAGTACAGCACAGTGGTTGGCTTTGCCACTATTATGCAGCGCAATACAAGTGGAATGGAATACAGCACAGTGGTAGGCTTTGCCACCATTATGCACCACAATGCAAGTGGAATGGAGTACAGCACAGTGATAGGCTTTGCCACCATCATGGGACAATGCAGGTGGAATGGAGTGCAGCACAGTGGTAGGCTTTGCCACCATTATGCAGCGCAATGCAAGTGGAATGATGTGTAGCACAGCAGTAGGCTTTGCCACCATTATGCCAGGGCAAGGTAAGTGGAATGGAGTGCAGCACAGTGGTAAGCTTTGCCACCATTATAATTATGGTGAACTATCCTTAAGGCTTCCTGTAAGCACATTAGTAATTACAACTGCCTAGCATTTTCCAATGAGGAGCAATACTTGCAGCCAGTTCAGGTGCTCAGATTTGAGGTGCCCTAACTCTGGCTGCATGTAATTTTGACATGGATAATTTTGACAAGAATTGCCATAGCTTCTTCACCATAAATACAATGCTGCTGTAACTAATCATGTGTGTTAGACTGCATGGCAGCTACTGGGGATACAGATGCTTCTCCTCCTCCATGAAGTAAGCTGCTCACATCCCAAGGCCCTGCAGATAAATATTGTTAAAGATTTGAGGAATATTATTCAAACACCGTGAGTCAGTCTTTTAAATGACACTTGCTTTTTGCATATTCAACTTTTTTCTTTTTTCTTTTTTTCTTCTTCCATATCCAAACTATGGTAGGTCCCAATGTGTTCAGCTGTGCGAAGGTCTACTGAATATAATATATTTGGAGAAACAGTTGTTCAATTTAACTCTCTTACTGACAAAAGCGCCATATCTCTGAGTTTCTTCTATCGAAAAACACGTGCGTGATCAGCCTTAATTTTGATACTATAGCAGAGCTTATTTCCAGCTCTATTTATTCATGACATTTCAAGTGCGTCACTACCGAGTAACCAAGGTTTAAAAACATTGACCATTGTGGCTAACTTATCCAAGGCTCCATGTCCACAAGAAGGCTAACCCAGCTAAGTATTGATCAATCTTCTTCCTTGCTAGAACCTGCTCAAATAAGTCAAGGGTACCACTTGTCACTAGAAAAAAAATATTTATGCTCGACTTCGTTGCCTGGACAATCAACACAGGTGGGTGAGCTTAGTGATACAACAGAAGTTGATACTTGGTGTCTGACAGGGAAGGCTTGGATAACCAGATTTGTGAATATGATCAGCTCTAGTATTAACCTGTTAGTTGTCCAAAGGGAAATAGCTTTTTTTTTCTTTCTTTTTTTCGTGTAAAATGTGGGTAATAGCCTATAGCCTGCTTCCCTGGTATATTATTTCTTCAGTTGAAGTTGTACACCGAATAAATTATGTGTTATTCTGAACAACTAGCCCTAATAATTGCTCCATATCTCCTCTCACACTCATCATGTATATATGTAAAAATTGATGTCATATGAATGAATCATATTCGTAGGTGCGGTACATAGTGGCAAAGAGTAAGGCCTGGTCTTTGTTTTGTCGGAACAAGGACAATGCATGTGGACAATAAATATAAAAATTCAATAACTTAGCAATGTTGTGTTGTGGACATACAAAAACCTACTGTGTGGATCAGATATTGAGAGTAGTGATATGCTTGTTATAGTGGCACAGTAAAGTCCCTTTACCTTAGCTATTTATAGCAAGCAATTTCCTGAATATTTGCAAGCAATTAGGTTCTGCATTTAACAATAGAGGTATTGATCTCTCAATGAACTCTCAGTCGACACAACAAAATTACAATAACCTCAATAATCAAATTGATGCCTTGATGTTTCAACTAGATCATCTAGCCTTAGTCGGGGGGGGGGGGGGGGGGGGGGGGGGGGGGTTATTGCTGATGAAGGCTAGAGCATCTAGTCGAAAAATCAAGGGAATAAATTTCAAGTTGGAAAAAAAGGCATAACGATATTCATATTTGTGGTCAGTGGTTAGTCGCAAAAGCTTATTGCAATATTTACCAACAATAATGCTAGCCCATAATATTTGTCTTTATAGTGAATTTCTGACTTTGTATAAGCTAGGGCTGGTTGGATTTAACTCTCCTAGCAATCCAGTAGTGAGGGAATTAAATATTGTGGTGATAATTTAACATGGCTTCTCTGGGGGGAGGAGGGGGGGGGGGGGGGGAGATTATGTTTGCATGGCAGTTTACCAAGGTGATTTTGTTTTGTTTTCTTCCCTGGGTGACATTCTAGCCAATGGAATTTTATTTATTCAAACTCTGTTGTTTTTGCATGGGAGTGGCTTGTTGTTAGGGTTAATGTTGTTATTCTGTTGTTGTTTTGTCATTAGATATGTGCAATGAAGAATCTATCTGATGGTCAACGTTGCCGTGTAATTTTTGCCTGGCTGGCATTTAGAAAACCACACCTCCTTCTACTTGATGAGCTGACCAATCATCGAGACCATTGATGCTATAGCCGACACCATTAATGCATTTGAGGGTGGAATGATGCTCGTCAGCCATGACTTCCGGCTGATCAGCCAGTTGGGTGATGAGAGTGTGCGTTATGCTTGCTATTTATAGGAGGACAAGATAATTTTTGCTGATTTGTTTTCCTAATAGAAATACCATAACTTTTAACCATTTTCTATAATTTTGATCTCTCAAAAGACAGCCCCTTCTGTGTGTTTTGCAATGAACTATGTCTAAAGGCCGATTCACAATAATGTTGGCCATTCTGTTCCTCTGCATGGTTCACAGTATTTGCGTTGAGTCCACTGCATTTGAACTTTGACCAATACAATGGATAGCAGTACTCGCAGGGAGGACGAGTTGGATTTGATTTTTCTATTGGCTAGCAGGAGGAAGCGCAGAAAGAGGAACTACTAGCTGAAATATTATTATTATTGGTAATAGCTAGCTGGATAGCCACTTCCTTCCAGGCATTTTCTTTGGCCTTAAGATCGTTAATAGCCTCAAGCTGAGACCTGCCAGAGGTTGGGAAAGGTCCACACCAATTCAATACTTCTAGAGACATCATAGTAAGACTGTAAAGTTCAACACTTGATATGTTCTAGGATTCTGATTGGTCTGATGCAACTGATTGGACACAATAGTTGAACCAAATTGTACTCATGCGTTTCATATCCGTTAGATCCGCACACAGATTGGTACGGAATGCATGCAATGGATTTGACTTGCGTCATCACACTTCACTTAAACCGATGTGCATGGGTCAAAGCACATTTGTCGCATCCACAGCACCAAAATAAACCATACGAAGCAAAAATAATAACCAACTAAAGTCAGTCCAAATCATACTGTATATAGCTATAGTTGAGGTGGTGGGGTTTTTTGCCTCCTTTTTTGCTGTAGCTCCCTAAAGACGCACAGGAAACATTTTTCTGCAGAGAAGGAAGAGGAGAGCGCTGAGGGAAAGGTAGAACCAATGAAGGTTGCGACTGCATGAACTTCAGAAGTCCAGATGCATAAACATAGCAATAGTTCTCTATGTAGTTGGTCTAGCTAGCTAGCTAGTTTGGCTGCAGGCAACAGATAGTGTACAGCTAGCTCCAAAGTTTCCAACTGAAGCATCATGAAGACGTGTGTCGATGAAATTCTTTTCAACACACACTCGCGTAGTTATTTGAACACTTTAATTTCATCAAACCACCTATCGAAGTGGACCAGAATGCGCATTATTTCAATTCGAATTGCGTGTGGACGTGACCAATTAATGTGCATTGGTTTGTGCAGTGTAGACAGGCCTTTATAAAACCCAACAACAAAACATACCAACCACTTTACAACCAAACTGCGAGTCATCAACACTTGCCTTATATGGAAACTGAGTCAGACAGATGCTGTGAATGAGTGATCGCCAATTTGCTAGTCCATGTTCATTACTGGCAGGTGGAGTGAGCACCATTACTGGCAGAAGGAGTGAGCATTCATTACTGGCAGAAGGAGTGAGCATTCATTACTGGCAGGAGGAGTGAGCGTCCATTACTGGCAGGTGGAGTGAGCTTTCATTACTGGCAGGTGGAGTGAGCATCGATTACTGGCAGGTGGAGTGAGCATAATTATTTCTGGCAAATGTATTGAGCATCCATTACTGGCAGGTGGAGTGAGCATCAGAAGGAGTGAGCATCATTACTGGCAGGTGGAGTGAGCGTCATTTCTTGCAGCTGGAGTGAGCATCCATTACTGGCAGGTGAGTGAGCGTCCATTGCTGGCAGGTTGAGTGAGCGTCCATAACTAGCAGGTGGAGTGAGCATTCATTACTGGCAGGTAGAGTGAGCATCATTACTGGCAGGTGGAGTGAGCATATTTCTGGCAGTTGGAGTGAGCATCATTACGAGTGGTGGACTGAGCGTCCTCCATTGCTGGCAGGTGGAGTGAGCATCCATTACTGACAGGTGGAGTGAGCATCAATTACTGGCAGGTGGAGTGAGCGTCCATTACTGGCAGAAGGAGTGAGCATCCATTACTGGCAGGTGGAGTGATCCATTACTGGCAGAAGGAGTGAGCATCCAGATAGGATTTTTATTTCATTAGAAAAGGGGAAAATGATAATTCAAGTGATAGAGAAAATTAAGTCAGATGATATTAAAAAATTATGACCGAGTTAGAAACACTAATATGTCATTAAACGAGGGTTTCATGGTATGTCCAGGGGACTGTGCTTGCCAGAAGATATTTGTGATCTTTAGTTGTAAAAATGGTAGCTACAATATGATAATGTTCCTTATCTGCCACTAGTGTACTGAAACCTGTTATTCACACCACCTGATTGATAATGCAATGCATTTGCTGCAAGACAACAAGGTGTGAGGATTGCTTACTAATGGATAACCACGAAAATGCTTTGGAACCATATCTCATCTACATGTATGTGTTTTTTGAGAATCAGGAGTTCAACCACTCTATGACAACCATATTTAACTTATCAAATGACGTACTATTCCATACTCATAAGATGACTGAGATCATCCATAGAAATAATCATAAGAAGTGAATGCATCTCCAATGCCAATATGGTATCCAATATCAAACGCTTGTCAAGGAAAAAGCATTAAGGAAATTGATGTGATCATCAAGTTCATCAGTTATGCTCTATCCTATATATGGTGCTTTTTATTTAAATGCCTCCTGGAAGCTTCCTGGAAGCTATTTTGAGAAGTAAGTTGGACATACACTTCATGATGCTTGTGGATATGGAAACAGTGACATGAAATAATTATGTGTTTGGCAGTCTTACTGTTAGAAGTCCCCAAGAGAGTAAATCATGACATTTATTAGAGCAAAGTAGTGCATAATAGGTCTACAAGTCAGCAAATCATATTCCTTCCTGTTTAATCATGTAATTATGAAAATAATGGCAGCTGATATCTGCCACCTTGCCTGATGATAATGTGTGCCTACCTCTCCCTCCATCATAGCAATGTTCAGTATATAGTAGCACGTGCTTATCATCACACTTATATGTTCATTAGGCATGTGACAGGTGCTGGACATGGCTGAGGTGCTGCATCTATATAGCTGACTCTGATATTATACAGCAGGCAACATTGACCTTATTAAAGTGGGTGCAAATAATCATGAAATCCACAACCATTTATCATGTGGCTACCACCGGGAATGAAGATTGCGTAGACAAGACTTTTTGCTTGATCAGTTTGACTAAGTGGAAAGAAATTGATGACTGATTTAACATGCACAGGTGTATACAGATACCGCAACAAATGCAGGTATGCAATAGAGGGTCCACTCAGTAATAAATATAGCTCCATGGCACTTGTGTTAGTGCACATGCCATTGTCTTATTCACAAAAGGCTAGAAGGTTGACTTCCTGAGAGAGTGATTAGCATGGCAAGACAGGGAGTGTTCTTTATCAAGCTTTGCCTGGAGCTACATGTACAATCCAGTGATCACATTATGTAGCTCCATCCGTTTTCTTGGCGGTGTGCTAGGATGCGAGAAAACCACATGAATAATGTCTAGCTGGTTAATAAAGGGAAGCTCATCAAGTCTTCCTCAGTGAATGGAGCTAAGATAAGTATATTTTGTTTGTTGTTGATTGACAAGCTGATACACAAGTTGAAGATAGCCCAGACGAATCTGAAAATGAATTGAAGAATCTGAACATGCATGCCATGATTCATCACATATGTTGTCAATATTGAGCCCTCAAAAATTTTAGTGCCACAGAAATTAGAGTGATTAAACAATCGTGTACTGTTTATTACTATTATGAGTATACAGCAAAAATATATAGCAGATATTTATATATTCTTTGTGTTTCTCAGGTGCAGAAATCTGGAGCCAATAAAATATCCTCAACTCTGAATACCCTTCCGGTCCCTGCCAACCAGTTAACATCAAATACCCTAAAAACAAAATGGATCACCAATGAGCTTTCCAAACTAGTTTGTTACTCACAATTTCCGTGTCTGCATTACCTTCTAATTTCAGATTCTGTAATTTTCCACAATTGTGGCAAAGCCAATTTGAAGGTAATGCTTCATCTTCATACAAGATTTGAAAGGTCATTATTGACTAATGAGTTCAGATATTGGAAAAATGTTATGTGCAAAACTAGGATTTCTGTAAACATGAGAGCTAGCTATGTTACAGTTACTATGTCAACCCAACCAGGTCACATGATGAGCAGCTGAAGGAGCAGCTCAAGAGTCAAAAGGAGGAAAATAGGAAATGCCTCCTGAAATTCGACAAAGTATATTCTATGGCAAGCAAGAAGAGGAGTCAAATTTCAAGCAGCTCCTTCTTCTTCAAGCTGAAGACAATGAAGTGCTTCGACAGTGGATTGAAAATTCCTATGACAAGCATATGAGCCTGTGTGCTTACTACAAATCATGACTCTAAAAGTGCTGTGTGGTGTAGCAAGTGACATAGCTGAACCTGGATGCTACAGTATCATGGCTGGAGTATTGATGCAAGCAACATTGAACAACTTGTAATTTGCATACATTGGGTGGCAAAATGACAGTACATGAGGAGTATATTGCCAGTCACTCAGACAAATGCTGGTACAATTGTCACTTGCATGTTATGAATCTCAGAATTGAAGATGCCCATGGGCAGTGCTTTGATGGGTGTTCGTGACTGGAATGGGGTTGGTGGACAAATCAAGAAACTGAATTTAAAATGTCTGCTGACTCACTACTACTGCCACTCACTTAACCATGCTGCTGGGGATAGAATAAAAATATTCCCCTGCTGAAAAGCATTCTTGATATTGTTTATGAAGCCACTAAATTAATTTTTTTAAGTCCCAAAAGAGAGACAGAAAACAAAAAGAAATTTGGACAAATGGAACGTAATCTCCATGGTATTGAATGACCAACACTAAAAATCATCTGCTGAAAAAGGTAGATTTTCCGATCTGCATCACTGAGAGCTGTTCTAAAAAAATTGGAACTTTGTTGAAGCTATGGGATTGTTTGCAGACAATGTCATTGAATCTGACATGATGGCAAGATTGCATGCTTAAATGGAAACTTTCAGCTTCTTCTATGGACTTCAGCTTGCCATACTTTCACATTCAGATAACCTCATCACTAAGAGGGCAATGTGCAGTAGATACTCAAGAGAAGGCCAAGGTCACTCAAGCTGCTGTCAAATTAGAGTTACAAGGACCTTCATTTTCATGTCACTGTAAGATGCCATCTAGGCATTATGAAGGTAATGCTAAACCTGAGCACTATTCCAATGTAGAGGAGTTTAACTGTCAGATCTACTTTGAAACTGTGGACTCTGTAGCTAGCTGCATTGTAGAGCATTTCAATCAAAAGGATTATACTATTTATGCAACATGTGAGCTGGTTCTTGTGAAAGGATCACTGGAGAAATTTGTCTCACAAAATGCTGACCAACCGTGTAAGTTCTACACCAAGATTAACCTTAATACCTTAGTAATTCAGTTACCTATAGTGGCAGAGTCCTAGTCCTATCAGTTTCAGTCAAGGTGAAGGGGAAATATATTGCATAATGTTATTGATTTCCTCAAAAAGAACAAATAGATATCTGGTTCCTCATACCAGAGGTCATGTCCTATGTCAAGATTATTCTGGTTATGCCAGCAACAAATTCCAGGATTGAATGTTACTTCAGTGCACTGAGAAGGGTTAAGTCTTACCTCTGTACAACCATGTTGAATATCCATCTCAATCTTGCTATGATATGCACAATGCATAAGGAGCTTGTGAAGGAACTGAGTCACAAGCAAGTCAAAAATGACTTTGTAGGTAGAGTAGAGAGGTGTTCATCATCTTCAGCCACTTCCACATAGCAATAATAGATGTGTATGAATGATCGCTCCTCTAGCTCTCTTATTAGGTGTTTATGAGGCCATGTCACATTAAAAACTGCTATATTTTCTGTTTAAAAGTCAGTAGAATTGCTACCCTATTTTTCAAAAATTACTAGGAGGGAACTGCGGCATTACTGCTGCTATTGAACCCCCTCAACTTTCAAATGGAAAGTTCCCCCCTGGCCTTATCTGAGGTTTGGGACTTAGAGAGAGCATTGAAGCTCAGAAATAGTCGGCAAAGAAACTTGCACCATGCAATGCTACTACACCCAAATTAAAAACTTTATAGAGAGTTTTAAAAATATTTTCATGCTACAAGTAGTAGGAGTAGAAATGATTTTTGGACTAATTGATTTGGCCAAATGAAGATGTGCAATATATAGTTATTTTAAAATGAAATTGTGAATATTTTACTTGAAAAGCATTAAGAAGTACATCTTATTTTTACCTTTATCTGCCAACATAATTGCCGAAGATTTTTTGTCCACTCAATCCAGCTGGCTAGATCTGTAGAATAATTTGTTGTAATTATAGGAAATTAAGGTCAAGTAGAATATTCTGTTTACTGTGATGCTGAGATTAACCAATCAACAGCTCGTCGTGTCAGTATTTCTTTATTGTGTCATGTTTATCAGATGACAGATATCAAATACAATTAGAGGGTGTGGGTCTTCATTCTTGAATGTGCATTAATTCCTTATGTTGTATTGATCAATGGACAAGGAAGGACCACAAACCACACACCTTAATTGTTTTATGCTATCAGTTTCTAATTGTGAAACAAGACTTTTAAGAGGAAATTGAAATGTGGAGGGGCAATGAGGAAGGGTGAACAAATGGGCCATGTCCATGGCTTGTGCTGCTATGCCATCAAATCCCAAATTAGGACAGAAAGAGGATTACCACTGTAATATTGCACTTGGCCCTTCCTGTCAGTGTATTTTTGTCCTCAGTAGGCACTCACATATATGACCATGGGTGGGTGTGAGGGCGGGAAGAGGTTATTGCCTGCAGCTGGCTTATACCTGATTTGTATATAGTAGCCAATAAGTGGTTGCTTTTGCAGCTTGTATGTTATATTATGCAAGGAATAATATGCACTCAATGAACTTCTAATATCTGGAATGGATTGTCATCTTCTCTACTGAATTTTTAAATGTAGCTGACCAAAACTGTGATTGTTCCCTACACATGCAAAATGTGAACACACTGGATATAGTAGCCTCACAGAATAGTAATTAGTATGCCTGTATAGATTTTTTGTTTGGTAATTGGCTCTCTTGATTGTCTAATAGAGTTAGAACGAGTCACATGGATAATGGTAATACAGGGGTAAGGAAAGAGGGGTTCTGTCCTTGTCCTGACTAGTTGGGTTTACTCTAGATGTGTAAGGAAACCTGAGATAATCTACTAAGCAGACAAGTGTTATAGGCTGTATAAAAATTGGTATTTATTCTTGTACAATTACTTTCAGCTTGTATCAAACACTTTAAGGATCCTCTTTAAAAAAAGAAGCAGATTTAAAGAAATTCCTTTAAAGTATCAAATGAAATTTCTTCCTTTTAGCTCTACTAGTTATCTATCTCTCTGCTAAATAGAGTTGGGAAGTCTCTATGGAATTAAGTCTCTATGGAATTAAACAAGCCTAAGTCATTTGTTCCTCTCAATCCAGCGGACTAGATCTATTAAAAGCGGTTGCTCTCAATAGAGATGACTCGGTCTACTTCATGTACACAGGATCACAAAGTGCGGGATACAAGTTTTATGGATGTGTTCTTGTCTTCTCTCTCTCTCTCGTGTTTGTGAAGTGCTCTCCCAATATAGAGAATGCCGGTTAGCATTGCCTCACTCTACCACCATTGCTCTCTTTCTTCTTTCTTTTGCAGGACAATGCAAATCGTCTGAAGCACTTTCAAAATCTAAAATCTGAGATCCTCAAAACGGTCAGAGACTATCCAGAGGTCACCACCAAAGTTAGTTTCTTGTTCAACCTGTCCTTTGCCAACCTTCCGTCTACTAATTCCAGTATGTCACTGGCAGTCCAGCGTGGTATGGGGACTGATACTGGTGCGGTGGACTCTCATGTTGCTCATAGGAGTAACAACAATGTTGTCCAGGAAGAGGGCGAGGTGATCAATGGGGATGTCGACTTGTTGACGGATGATGTCATGGATTTGCTAGTGAATGATATGAGTATGTGAGACAGAAGTTCTACTAGAAATTTATGCCATATTATTATGCATGTACATGTGCAACAGGTCGTAACCATGGTGATAGAGAAGAAGCCGGGAATGACTTGGAACATAAGGAAATTGATGCTATCCTTGAGGACATCGACCTGGGTGGTGTCATCTGACGTCCTGTGTGACATCATCATCAAATTTCAACTTTGGTTTCGTTGCTTCTTGATTTTGTTGTGTGTGTCTCAAAGTCAAGATACAAATTTCTGCTTACATAAATGAGAATAGGCAGAGGTTATTAACTTATTAACATATTAACTTCATGAAATGCAGGGATCATCTAATGAGATTGTGTGTGTGTGCGTTGAGGCACACACAATTGTAAGGGCGGGTTAAAGATGTGACAAAGTTTCTAATGAATTTTAATAATACAATTTCCAAGGGGGGGGGGCAAAAAGGTTCCAAAGGGGGGCAGCCACCCCCCCCCTAAATGAAACCCTGCAGAGGTGTTTTTAACATTTCATTTTAGGCACAATTTCCTACCTTTCTTGGACCTATCAAACTTTTTAAATCGAGTAGTCAAATACACGTATTAAAGGTGTACTTGCACCAGTTCCAAACTGGTAAATTCTTCCCAGATGACAATCTAGGTATTACAACATCAAGATGACATCATAATTACAGATCGTGTACACATCAATACTGTAATTGGCTTTTATCTGTATATAGAGGCAGCAATGGGATCTTTGCCATCAAAGGGGACGAGCCATTTCCCTAGTCATCACTTGAACATTTGAACTTGAGGGGAAGGGGGTTCTTATATGAATAAGCATGAATACGTTGGATTTAATATGGTATTATATATTCCTTACAGTTCGCAAAAATATACCTTCCTGAATAATTAAATGCTTCGAAGTATACAGATGGAGCAAGGGAGAGGAAGTATACAGACTGCGAGAGAGACAGGAAGCATATAGACGGGGAAAGAGGAAGTATATGCTACGGCAATTGCTAGAGGAATTCTTTCAAACTAAAACAATTTGTGGATTGTTTGTCTATCATTCTTTGGTATGGATGATTTGAAAAGTTTTGTAATATAATTATGGGTCCCTTGAAATGCTTTATAAGTAGTTTTTATAAGTGACAAAGATATCTTGATAAAATCTAGAATTCAATTGATACTCACAAGTATGGTAGGCAAGTCCTAGACTTGAACTGACAAGACTAACCCAGCACAGCCCTTATAAAGAACATATTGTGTGCACTGTTTGGTGGGTTAAGCTAATCATATTCATATCATCTTATTCTCTGCTATATATGCTAAGTGAGTTTTGGTTGAGCCGCAAAAGTCAGTATCTTAGGAAAGAGTGTCACCCTGTGACAGCCCCCTCTACTTCTCCTGAGACAGCAGCTAGTGTCTTTCTGTCGGGGTTGTCTTCTGATCTGTGGGCCATGTCTGTTGAGACATGCCATTGGCGTTCGCATACCGGGAACCAGGTCAGTGGATCACCTCGAAGATATACGTTTAGAAGCTGAGCGCTGGCCAGCCTACCATTTTCGTTACACATCTTGTCCAGATATCACAGACTGCTGTGGTCCGTTGCCACATGAAAGGTAGCCCCCAAGAGTTAACCCGGAAGTGTCGTACAGCCTCTACTACCACCAGACACTCTTACTCGGTAACGGTATACCACCTGCCTGGCTGAGTAATGCTTCAATACCGATTCCACAAACATCCATGTGCAGGATGAAGAGTTTCTCAGGGTCTGCGCTGATGAGGACCGATGTCCTGACAACTCCTTCTTGATGTCCTGGAAGGCCTATCACTCGTCCACTCCTCCGTGTCTGGAGCATTCTTACGTGTTCTGTTGGTATGGAATTGACATCAAACCATATCCAGGGATGAATCTTCAATAATAGTTTGATGGCCAGGAATGCCCTCATCTTCTTCCTTCGCTTGGGTCTGGGGTACTTCTGGATGGCCTCGATTTTTTGCCTGTAGCGGTTGTATATACACTGTCCTCGGCCTAATCGGTGGCCCAGGAACTGGCAGTCAGGTCCTGCCAGATAACATTTCTGTGTCTTTTTAATGTAAGTCCCAGTTCTCCCAGTCGGATTAGTACGTCCTCCAGGTGGGACAGGGGTTTGTCAAACTTCAGACTGAAAACAACAATATCATCAATGTAGGCTGCAGCGAATGAAGCCATGTCTGCCAGAGCCGCATTCATCATTCGTTGAAATACTGAGGCAGCAGTTTTGAGCCCAAATGGTATTCGGAGGTCCCATTTTCCTTTCTGCGTGATGAATGCTGTTATCAGAATCAAGTAGTGGTGCACTGGAACCTGGTTGGGGTAACCTCTTGATTAGTCCAGAGCTGTGAAGGAATCTTGCTCTCGCCAGGTCGTCAATCAGTTCATCGACCCTAGGTAGTGGAAACAGGTCCGGTTAGTGATTCTATTTAGTCACCTGTAGCAACACACAGTCTCAATCCTCCCTCTGCCTTGGAGACTAGCACTACTGGTGACACCCAAGGGCTTCCCGATGGTCGAATCAATCTGTTTTCCAATAGTGTCTTAACTTCTGCCTCCAGCTTCTTTTGCTTGTCTGTTGGCATTCGGTAGGGTGGTTGACTTAGTGGGTAGGCATCTCCTGTTTCTATTCGTATCTCTTGGCCTGCAGCAGAGCCAGGTCTCTTCTTGAAGCGAGCATGGTGTTTCTGCATCAGCTACTGCAGTTTCTATTTGTCTCCCTGCTCCTGGTTCGCTGCTTCCCTGTCTGGTAGAACTTCTCCTTCCTCGACTTCAGACATCTCTCTCTCCAAGATCTCGGTTGCATTCAGGCTGAACAATGCTGGGGAATTCTAAGATCTCAATAAGTTCATGTGCCTTTTTACCCTTTTCCAGAGATATTCCAGCATGTGGACTTCATAGGTTGTCTCATCACATCATCGCATCACCGGGTAGGGACCTTCCCACTCGGCATGGAGACTCTGTCAGTCCTCAGCAAGACTGGATCTCCTGGTTGGAATATCCATGTTTGTGCTTTTTGGTTGAACTGGTGTTTGTGTTTAGATTTCTGTTCCTCCTCTCTCTCCTGAGATACTTTCTGCAATTCCTCGAATTGATCCTGCACAGTAGTTATGTACATCACAACATTGGTTGGCACTCCCTCTTTTGCCGTCCACTGCTCCTTCAGGTTCTGGAGAGGTCCCCTGATTTGCCTCCCATAGAGCAGTTCAGAAAGGGTGAAACCAGTGGATTTGTGTGGGGCTCTTCGGTATTCCCCCAGCACATAGGTATGTATCTATCCCAATTCTCGAGAATGTTCCCTTTTTTACCGGTAGAGGGTGAAGTGGTGCCGGCTGTTTCCTCCAACGTGCAAACCATCTGACACTCAGTATATGCTTGACACATTTTTCGTACATCAGCACACATACCTTACCAATGGTATTCATCTTCCAACCATCGGTATGTTTGGTCTCTCCCCAGGTGTCCTGGCTTGTGGGCTACAGACAGCAGTAGCTATCTTCTGCACTGGAACAAATAACAACAGCACTTGCTCACCCATTCTATCGATGAACGTTTTCCATAATAGTCCATCCTTCAATGTGAAAGGGCTGTCCTCGGTTTCTGCTTGTTGACACTCTCTCTTGTTCCCGAAGCATCTTCTCCAGGCTCTTCTCTCTCCAGATCTTTTGTTCTGCCCTCTTAGCCAATCTAGAAGGCTCCTTTCTCTCAGAATCCATCATCTCCATTTCGGTTGTGGGTTTCTCCTCTGTGACATCGCTTGGTTTGCCTTCTTGCTCGGAGTCTGTCTCAGTCTCTGATGCTCTTCCACGGAACTCTCTTGGCCGGGTTCCTGGTCCTTCTGGTATCAGTCTCCTTCCTCCCCCATCGTCTGAAATCTGGTCTGCACCATCTGGAGAGCCTGGACATTTCGTGCTGCCATCCTAGCTCCCACAAGCCTAGAATGTCAGTACCTAATAGCACATCATACTTACCATGCTCCTCCAGAGCCACTGTCAACATGACTCTACAATGTACGACTTCCAGGTCCACCTCAGCCAAGGGGTAAGACTCTACCTTCCCGTTATGCCTCCATCTGCACAACTTCTCCCGTCCTGGCAGCTTCAGCACCAGGCATTTTTTCACCACTGTTCTGCTGTCAGCTCCTATATATATCCAAGAGTATCCGGCCTATGTCTTGTCCTCTCACCTTTCTTGTATGACCACCTTCTGAACGATCTCGGACTCCACCAGATTGGCTTCCTCTCGGGCGGTCAGGGTGATGGCTAAGGGCTAAGTTGAGGTGTTCGAGTTAGAGGATATTCTTACGTTCCTTCTTTGTGGGACATTCAGAAGAGTACTGTACAAGCAAAACATCTTGGTTCTCATGCAGGGTTGTAAGCGTCCCTCTCCCAACACTCCAGCTGCTTTAGCTTGGCAATGTAGAGGAACACTTTGATGCCTAGTCCAATTAGAATCACGCTATTCTAATTTACCACTAGACCAACCCAGCCTACAGTATTCCTGTAGCTACAATTTGAGAGCGAGTTAAATAGCAAACAAGGCACAAACGAGGTGCGCCGCCTTTTAATTGAACAACAATGCAACTACTCTCAGTTCTACACAAAAGTCCTAATCACACATAAATCTATCAAAGTTCTTCTCTTTTTCACTCGTCTCTCTCTCTCTCTTCACGTCATCCCTCGTCAGACGTGTCCGCAATCTCTCCCAAAATGACCATGTTTGGTATTCTGGAGTGGCCTTCCGGCATGAGTCTCTGACCAATCAGCATCTTTCTCCTCAGTTGACTTGTCTGAGCCATTTGGCAACCTGTGTGGTTCATCAACGTTCGAGACACTTCCGCTGGCCTGTAGATCTGACGACCCGTGTGGTTCTCTCTCAGTCAGGGTCGAGTCTGTGGAGATCCCTGACAAGGGTCAAACTTTGATTGCTTCTTCCAGTTTCATTTGGACTTCTTGCTGCTTCACTCCATCAGTTTTGCTCGGGGTGACTCCAATTGTTCTTGTCGAGAATTTCCCTTCTTCCTTGGTTGCTGGCATTCTTCTCGTTGATGCGGTGTCCTTCCATTTTGCCGGTTAGTGCCCTCCCGGTCGCTAATCTGGTCGAGACTACATCACCGTGTCAGCATAAACTTATCTGCCATTTTGGTCCTTTAGTGTTGTCAGAGCATGATCCTTTATGTGGTTGGAAATTGGGTTAGGCATCAGCCCGGTTACAGCATCCATGGATGACAGTTCTACCATGTCTCCTAAAGTGGTGGAATCCTTCACCCACTTTGAGTAAAGGCTCTGGTACCTGCTTCCACAAGTTGTCTAAATTTACCACATTTGTCATCAAACCTGTAGCATCTTTGCTTGGTACGTTTCCCGTGAGATCCTGTAATGCTTGTACAGGGCTTCTTTTAGCATATTGTATTGCTTCCTGCCATATACATGAAATTTGCATCTGGGTTAAGGATTGGACACAGATACTTAGTTAATTGACTGTTAGGTACATCATGGAACTCCACATGAGTTTCAAATGCTCCAAAATATGTATCGACATTTCCCGCTTAAGAAATGGTGGCACTTTTGGACCTCCACCATGAGAACTGGATGGGCTAGCCATGCTGGCCGGAGAAGGGACTGATAGCTTGCCTGGTCCATCTCCACTGAATTCTGGCAAGAAGTACTTCAAATGCCTTGTCCCTCTTGTCTTCCCATCTGTTCTCTTCCTTCCCTCCTGTTCATATTCCTTCTGATCTTTCTCTCTTTCCTCTTCCCTGATTGCCTGGTCGCGATCCAGCTGCTCTTCTTGCTCCTGCATTCATTGCAGCAATACTGAATTACTGTTCCCTGCCTTGGTCACAGGGTCACAGTGCTATATAGCAGAACAGGCATTGCCATCTACTTCTGACTCACTCCTCTGCCTGGTCTTGGGCTTCAAGACATTGTTGCCCAGTCTCTGTGCTGAGTTCTTTGAAGACCTGCTGTGCTTATGGCTTCTAGCGGGTGATAAAAGCTTCTGTTGGTATTCCACTGCTCGGGATTCTGGCAGAAATCCTTGGCAGAAGAGTCAAAACTACTCACAACATTCATAACACTGTTCGGAGGGTACGCATTGGTGTATGTAGTACCCCCCAAAAGCAGTTGAGCGAAATATTGCCTTGACTAAAGGAAATTATCTGCTTTATGGACGATGTACTCATATTTGGGAAAGATCAAACAGAAGATGATGCTAGATTGACAACAGCACTCCAAAGAATAGTAGATGCTGGGGGAACATTGAACAAAGACAAATGCAAATTACGTCAATCCAAAATGACATTTCTCGGACATCTCATCGATCAGCGAGGAATACAACCAGACCCCTCAAAGACGACAGCAAGGTAAAAGCACCAGAGAGCATGCCTGATCTCACACGCTTCATGGGGATTGTAAAATAGCTGGGAAGATTCTTCCTCCATCTAGCGGAAATGCGTTATTGCCCCTGTTGTATTTGAAGGGGATATCCACTAAAGATTAATGAAGAGTCGGATACAAAGGTATCACTCTGTCATGCAGAAAGGAGTCAAGAGCAAGACATTCATGACCCGCCCATTCTAATAAATTTATCTACACAACAGAAGAAATGTTACAAGCAACAGCTAATCTACTTAGAAAGATTTGGAGAAAGTTTGTCCTTGGTTACAGAAGGAAGACCCTAAAGTGGACATGTTTGTATTCAAATAGGGAAGGCCACCTCCAAGTGCAAAAGGTGGGTGGACAACAGGTAATTGTTGACATGTCACAGAACTACTGAAACATCATAGTGGATCTAACTAAATGGCACCAAGACTCATCAATTAAAGCAAGAATGGCTAAGCATAGAGCAGCAGAATGTCATTGAAATAATGTGCAGGTGCAGATAAACAAGTTAAAAAGAATTGTGAGGTCACTCTCAAACTGATGAGATCCATACACTTCTTGGTCAAGAATCATATTCAACACTCAACCACGTATATACAAGGAGCTAATTCAGCTCCAAGTGCTTAATGTTGACACATTGCTAGAAAAGCATTGCTCAATATGCATCAAGATTCAGTACTAGGTGTTTATTGAAGTGATTGACACTTGGATTGAAATTGAAAGAAAGCATACATGTAGTCTCCATGAAAATCCCTACTTTTCCTTCTTTGCTGAAGAGTGCCAGGACAGCAGTATTCAGGAGGAGTTATCCAACTGTGGCAGGTGGTTAGTTAATGGATAACCAGAGAAGCACTTCTCAACCGTACTTCATGTCTGTTCTACAGTTGCTGGTTAGCAGAAGCTTTACAGTATTTCTTACAGCAGAAGCAACTTGATCTAAGAAAGTTGATTGGCCAAGGATATGGTGGTGCTGTGACATTTTAGATAAGTAGAGTTCATAAGATCTCCGCTACTCATGCAATCTACATACACTGTTGTCATAGAGTTACCTGAGACATGACTGGTTTTGAACCATACAAGTAGTTAATTGCACACACACACACACACCAGTCTGTAGAATGTAATTAACTAGTGTTGATTGAGTATGCATATTATTAGCAAACTCGGAGGCCTCACAGCTCCCAATAAAAGGAGTTGTGCAGTGCTCAGTCATTGGAGTTCATTGTGAGTATTGTCATTTGTTATCCTTATTATAATAAAGTTACCTTACATCAAGTTATCAGTACAGTGGTATATAGCTAGATAGCTACTTGGTGGCAGAGTTACTAATCAAGACAGCATAAGTTACAGGGTTGCACAGGCAGTCCCTGTGACATCTGGTGGCAGTAGTGGGATACCTGCCAAGTTTGACCAGTGCTACTCAGAGTAGAGCTTAAGCTACAATTTGTTCTCCAGTTGTTGTTGTTGTTGTCATCGTTACAATTAAGAATGTCAGTGTACAATCTCAGAGAGAATACTCGGCATAATGAAGATACATCCGAGACATTAGTACAGCAGATAACAGCCGGTATGGAATTACCACAACTTGGAGCATGGACTGGAGGCACAAATGGAACTCAGGGATTGCCCGAAGGTAGTTCAAAGCCACTCCCCGGAATGCAGACTGCGCCGGATCAGGCAAACCCAATGGTCATGATGATGTAATTCGTGTAGGCCTCCATGCAAAAGCAATGGGCAGAAGATGAAGGAGATGCCAAGAACAAGAGGAATGTCGGAGACAAGAAAGAGAAGAAGCCAGAAAACAAGAAGCTGCAAGAGAACAACGACTACTTGCTAGAACAAGAGATGACCACATTGAGTCTTATCACACCACAAGGAAAATAGGAATATGTGTGTAACCGACCGAGTTCAGTCTATTCAACAAGTAGCTACTGCTATAGCTAGCTATTCAACTTACTTCTAAAGCTAGCTATTCAACTTCAATTCTAGACAAAATAGCTAGACTGTTAAGAGTTCAGATAGGTTTAAATATATTAAGTGGATAAATAAATAAGATATAGAAGACACAGCAAAAGACAAAACAACTCAACTGTTCTCAAACAAGTTACTCCGACTACTGTTATGACTACTGTTCTGACATGCGTACAATTTGAATAATCATACATCACTAAGCCTACAGGTAAATACATGGTATTATACATGTTATAGCATGCCAGTAGCTAACTAATGTTTTACTACATGCCACATACAGCTGGCTAGTATTGCACTTGTCTCTCTGGCTCTGCCACAATGTGAGAATGCCTTTTGGTTTGAAAAATGCCCCATCAGTGTTTCAGCAGTTGATGAACAGTATGCTGGCTGACATGGCCTCCTTTGCAGCTGCTTACACTGGCGATATTGTAGTCTTCAGCATGAATTTTGAGGAGCATGTAAGCCATCTACAAGCTGCCGACTAGAGGGGACAGGATTGACTCTGAAACCAAAGAAATATAACTTAGCGTTGTTCAGGCAATTTGAAGGAACTTTCTCCATTGTTGAAAACACTTTCACAGTAGTTATTTGAAGATACTGAGGCATGTGTCAGTTATTTCGTACAAAAATTCTCAGTGCCCTTGCTCGCTTCAACTTGTTCATGCAGAAGAAAGTCAACTTCAGCAAGCTCGAGAGTAATGCCAGTTGGCGTACTGCAGCTGAGATAGCCATATCAAACTTGGAGCTGAGCATATAATAACAATCCAAGGTAGCAGGGGACCAACAGTTGCAGAAATCACCCCCTTGTCAGTTCAACAGTTTCGAGTACAGGTGGCTATACCTATCTTGATACACCGATACCAATCCGATTCTCATGGTGAGGTATATTGTCTCAGCCTCGTTATTTCTTCTCCCTGATGATGAGACATTTCTCAGAGCTTATGGACTCTCAAATGTTGGCTAACTTCTAACTTCTATGGAGAAAAGGCAGAGGTAAGATCAATAAAGAATTGCTAGGAGAATGGCAGGTTTTTAGGAGAGCTGTTTTCTAAGAGAAGAAGGATGTGATGGCAATGATCACAAGCCCTCCATCTGTGCAACACATAAAAGAAACAAGTTATGGTTGTATATATTTCTAAAATGATGAACATTTTGTTGGTGCTTGCAGTAGGCAACTGTCTCTGTAGAACCATAATTTAGTAATCTAAAAACAAACTATGCAATCGCCTAGCAGACTGCAGACTAGTGTAACGTAGCTGACGAGAGTATCGATTGAAGGACCTGAAATTGATGCAGTGAAATTGAGGAAATCTTACCTTTGGAGATGTTTGTTATTTCCTTGCCTAATTTCTTGTTTGTTAGCTTAGTTACTTAATTAAGGAGGTAGCCAAGAATGTCAATCCCAGGGTACATCCCTGACTATCACCTTTAAGTATTATTGGTGGACACTAGATTTAGCAAGCATTATTGACAAGCTTAGTACGACATTTTTCATGACCATGCACCATGTGGGAGAGTGAAGTCAATTATTCCTATTTAGTACGCAAGGGGCACTAAGAGCCGAGATAGTGTTAATACATCTATCTAAGGGTACTGTATGTACATCCTCCGAGAATGTGCATCACAATGGACCACCATACATGCCAATGGAATAATGTTCATCTAGCTGAGGAGCTGGAGGAGCCAGCAAGAAAGAGCTTAAGTAACAAGAGAAATATGAAACAGAAAATGACCAGACAGCGGGAGAGCCCAGACCTTTGACAGTGAAGACAATAGCACCGTTTGAATGTACATAGTAATGAAGAAGCAGGAAACTCCCTAACACGAGCAAAGCAAATTAATAGAGGAAGATTTAAAGAGAATCATAGTTTGATGAAATTGATTGAGTGAAAGACTGACGGACAAATAGGAAATGCATGACGAAATAGATATGTTTGATGAATATAATAATAAAAGTTTTGTTATGACATTTTGGTAATATTAACATAATTCAAAAAAAGTTCACAGAGTTCAACTCTTCAGGCATGTAACTCTGTTGGACATCGTCAGGAAAGATAGGATTGTACTTATACCCTTTGCCAAAATCAAGATCTCTCATGAGCTGTGTGGGAGCATTGCGTAGATGAAGAGGAATTGAAGGCAGTGAGCCTCTGTGATTCTTCACACAGGCTTTAGCATTCTTATAAGCCACATACACTTCCACTGACTTGGGAGCTCTGGCCATGTAGACCACAGCTTGAGCCAATATGACCTACATAATATCATTTCAACATATTCATTACAAATGCACTCTTATTATGTCTTTCGGGGGAACTAGAACTCTAAATGGAAACAAATTTCGCTTCGTTCTAATGATTAACTATAACACTTGAAAAAAATCATGTCAGACATCCTCCTGTGCTAAAGCGAAGACTTAAAATAATTTTATAGCTCATTGTCAATAGGCTAAGCTACAAGCAGACTTGAGAAAAAGGCAGATTCTGTTGTAGGGCTAAAAGGGTGAATACGTCTTTCAGTTATTCTTCAACTCAGTGACAAGTCATTGCAATAGCTGATGAGGAAACTGATGAACAATATCGAGCCTTCTTCAACTCAGTGACAAGTCATTGCAATAGCTGATGAGGAAACTGATGAACAATATCGAGCCTTCAGTTTTTAAATGCATTTTTTTCATTTTTAAATGTTTTTTTTTTTAAGTTAAGTAGATGCAGGTATGTCAGTGCATGCGAGTTTCATGTTCCCGATGATAGCAGATATATCTGCACAAAGAACGCAACTTGGTAGCCATTACCAAAAAGCTACGTTCGAGCACGCATTGTGAAATCGAAGTCTAATTGTTCGTTAGAAGGTGCCATCAAACTTAACTCTACAGAAAAACACCACAATTTGGTGAAATGGAGGGGATCACAGTGGCAAGTGAAGTCATATCACCTTGGACCAAAAAACCTCTCCTCCACCCACTCTCAACACAAAAAGTGAGTAGCCAAATGGCTAGCTACAGCAGAAGACAGCAATATTTAGAATATAAAACAGAAGGACTCTAGACAAATTAATTTCTTGCCACAATAGAGCTTTAAGAAGTTCGTGGTCTACCAGATAGTTAAAAGCTAAAATGACTTGCAGTATTTGACATAAATAAATGCTAGTGAGCTAGAGAACAAAAAAGTACTCCAAGTCTTTGTTTACTCAAGTATCACTAGGGTAACAAGGCGCATATCGACAATACTTACCTGAAGAAGGCACCCTTGACCCTTGCTGTTATTACTTCGTTACATCACTTTATAATTCAGGCGCACACACATGGCACATTATTTTAATTCCTGGCTCTAAATAGTTAATAGGCCATGGCAAACTCATGGACTGACAGCGATAGCTCAGGAAGAATTTAAGATGCAGTAGAACTTGCTAATTGCATGCATATTCCTTATTGGTTAATAGTTGAAATACACTGATATTCATTCCCACATATATATATATGTATACCATATAGCTATGCCAATGCCTTTAGAGATGCCCTTCCAGTTATAACTACACCTCCAATTATAATTATGCAGCCAGTCTCAATTGAACCGCACCAGTTGTAAAGCCCCACCAGCTAGTAATGTCAAAGTTTTAACTATTTTTCATGATGCAAACAGCTACATACAATAAGTTGTCTCAGTTTAAATACAAAACAAAAGACTACGTCTATAACAAAACTTATACCAATGATTCTAAATATGTATAGCTTCTGTATTATTCATGTCGTATAGTATCAGTGTCGTTATATCAAGGTTATAACAAGATCAAAAACAGCTTATTTGCAAGTTACTGTAATATCCAACCAGTACTTTGATTGTTATTGTTCTGAGGCTGACCAAAATTAATTTTTTTTAAATTGATTGAATGAATGATAAGCTAGAGCATCAAGCCGAAACGCCGAGAATAAAATTTAAGTCGATGGTTGAGAGTTGTTAAATAATAATAATAACAACAACCTGCTAGTGAAGGAGGCAGTGCACATCGGCCTAGCACCAAAGTGCGAGCAGTTCAATAGAGACTGTGGAATGGACTTGCCTGGCTGCTGGGGAACTACTCTGAAGAGCCTGAACTTGAAGCCACGACCACCATAATTACATTTTTATTCATTTAATTGTTTATTATTATTACTACTACTACTACTACTACTACTACTACTACTACTACTATTATTTATTTTATTATTTATTTTTTATTAATTAATTTATTATTATCATCATTATCATCATTTTTTTAATTTATTATCTGTTTATTATTTAAAATTTATTAATATAGAACTATATTATTATTATTACTACTATATTTATTACTTATTATTATTATATGTAATTGTTGTTTTATTTATTTATGTAGTTGTTGTTCATTTAATTTATTTATTAATTTTTATTTATTTATTTTATTATTACTACTATTATTATTATTATTATAAAAATTGGTGTGAATTCTCTTCCCCGGTGTGTTGCTTTATTATCCTTCCGAGTTCCTTTAGGAAGGCCAATGACTTCGGGAAATGGCACCTAGGGTCTCTACCGCAACTGGCACAAAAAATAATTCCTGAAGGCAGTGGTACTGTCCTCCTTTTCTCTTCAGCCATGGCAGCTACTGCACCTGAGCTCCTGGTAGCTTGAGCACAATAGGACTATGCCAGAGTGTTGGGGCAGGTCACATCCCAGACCAGGGGCTTGCCACATTTCCATGGCACCATGATGATATCCGGATGCTTGCCGTCCATATGACTGAGTCCAGATGGTTCCAGCCTTGAAGGCACCTGAGCAGATGACATAGCCCTATGAATAATGTTATTCATTGAGGAATGTCGGTAGTGACGACCCTCACTCTTCTTGCAGCTCAAACCAAAATGGTCCACCTCTGCATCACAGTGCTGGCATAAGTGGGGATGGCCAAGAGGGGACCCCAAATGAAGGCCAACAGCAATCCTGATAGTTGCGTCGTCCATCCTCAAACCCAAGTTAGGGATTGGGGGTGCACGAAGCCATGCTCCAGATTCCCTAGCAGAGACAGCCAAAAGCCTAGCTCTTGTCAGGCTATCTGAGGAGTTGTTTAGCAAGGACTCCACGTCTTTGGAAACTTGATAGGCATCCCACGACTTCTGGAGGCATGCTGCTGAACCAGAAGGTGTAGGAAAATCATGATCTTTTGACTACAGCAATAAAGCCTCTTCACGATTTTGGAGTGGGAGAAACTGCAGGTGTATAGGGAGGATGCGTTGGACCAGGTCGCAACAGGCAGCAGCAGCCGAGGCCATGAAGGCTGATGGCGCAATCTGCACAGCATGCCTAATACCAAGACCACCTAGTCTGATTGGAAGACTGGCTTGAGACCAAGCTGGGTCATCATCACAAAATTGAATATTGTTGATGCTGCTCACAATAGTCTTGAGGTCATAGGTAGCTAGGACAGGAGACAGGAAGCAAGGAGAGGTCCTGAGGATGTACTGCAGCTTTGGGATGGAAAATGAGCTACGCAGTAAAATCAAAGCCTCATGGGCTGAGATGTAGCTTACCCTTTCCCCCATCACCTCAAGGGATTTCACCTTCTCCAAAAGGGAAGCAGAGATCGACTCCACGCTACCAAGCGGTGCACCAAGAAGACATGCTTCATCAGGATCTGTCACACATGCAACTGGAAGTGAGCGTAATATAGTCCCTCTTGTGACCGGGTCATGGCAGATGATCTGCCTTTCGACTATTTAGTGACAGACCCAACTCTGAAGCTGATCGTATGCAAGAGAGATCCATGACAATGTCCTCAGCAGTACCGCCTAGAGTGATGTCATCCAAGTACATTATACACAACTCGACATTTGGGCACAGTGTTGATGGAGGGGCAAACAAAATAGTAGGGGGCCAAGTGGGTCACCCTGTTGGACACCTTCAGCAGACTGCAGAGTCTGATCCTCCCAGAAAAGGTTGGATGGAGAAGGGTACACAGAGTGTACAAAGGGGTATATTTGTCAGGCTAATATATTTGTCAGGCTAAAACCTGAACAACACTAAGCTATGCACGGAATTAAAGGCATTCATGAAATCAATTTTATTTACTTACTTTTTAATTTTTTTAATTTAATTAATTTATTTATTTATTTTTATTTTTTATTTTTTTATTTTTATTTTTTTTATTATCATTTAATTTTTTTTTTAATAGAATAGAAATTACATATAATTTTAAAAAACACTTACATCTGGTGCATTTAGGCGCATGTACTGGCACATGGTGGATAGCTAGCTACCAGTATATAACAGGCTCACATGAGCCTTAGCGTCTCATTATTCCTGATGAAGACTAGAGCATCTAGTCCAAACGTGGAGTGAATAAAAGTAAATAAAAATTGAAGTTGATTATTGAGAAGGTAATTTTAATGTTATTATGTCAACTGAGAGTTCATTGAGAGTTTATTTAAGGGAAACTTTATTTAAGGGAAACCTACGGTAGCAATACCCAGAAATTAGTGAGATGCTACGAGAAGAGTTTACACCGGAGGAAGAATCACCACGTGTTCAGCATGAGATGCCGTGATGTGGAAATTCTACCAGAAAATTTAAGGATGAAGCCTCCCATTAACACCAGGGAAGGGTACAGAATAGCAGAGAGAGCCAGTAAAGCGTTCTTATCGGAGAGAATTCGCCAGTCCTACAGAAAAAGCAGTGCCTTAACAGCCGAGTGTGAAGATCTGGAAGCCAAACTGGTACCAGCACTGGGAAGTGACTATCAGAGGATTCAGGCCCTTTGTAGGGGAGTAGCAGAGAGGACACACAGCAAATACAGCTGGAGACACTTTTGGAGAGAAGGAGATCGAGAGAAGTGAAGTTTCAACCCCAAGACTTGAACAGATGGTGGAATTTTGAGAAGAGTAAGAAAACCGAAGGACAACCTGATGAAGGAACAGAGAAAGGCCCTTGGAGAACTGAGGAAGATGGAAGAGCTCGTAATCTTACCAGCAGACAAAGGGAAAACAACACTTCTGATGACAAAAGGGTACATTTCAAAACTGATGGGAATGCTGGAAACAAAAATATATGGAATACTGAAGAAGGATCCTACCAATGCACAGGAAAGCAAGGTGAATCATGTGTTAAAGAATATGGAGAAGACGGGAGAAATAACAACTGCATTATACAGGGCCACTGGAAGTAGACTACCATTGATCCCTAAGATACATAACCCTGAGGTTCCCCTTGTCTTGTATACGGGCACCGTCATATAATCTTTCCAAGTTCATAGCATATTTGATATCACCTCTAGCTGGAAATACAAGTACATATGTCAAGGATTCTGGCGGTTTTGATGTGTCTTCTCTTTTTACCAATGTTCCCATAGATGAGGCTGTTGAAGTAAATTTTGAAATGTTGACGAAAGATGAGAGCTTGAGTGAGAGCACTACACTAGGGGATGACAGTATTTCTGAACTGTTGGAGTTGTGCCTGAAATCCACCTACTTCAGGTATCAAGAAAAATACTACGAGCAGAAAGTGGGTGCAGCAATAGGCTATCCAGTATCTGCAGTGGTAGCCAACTTTATTTGGAATTCTTTGAGGAATTGGCACTCACAACTGCCCCACTGAAGCCAAGGGTTTGGAAGAGATACGTGGATGATACCTTCTGCATTGAGAAGAAGGGAAGTGAGCAGGAGTTGTTGGACCATCTGAATAACATCAGGCCATCCATAAAGTTTACTATCCATGGAGCTTGAAGTGGTTGGAGCGTTGCCCTTTCTGGACTGCCACCTACACAGGAAGGAAGATGAAGTCTAACTGCAACCGTCTACCGAAAACCAAACGCATACCAACCGGTACCTTGATTATAGATCACATCATCCTATCCACGTCAAAAGAGGAGTGGTGAAGAGCTTATATGATAGAGCCAGAATAGTAGTGACTGAGAAGGAGGACCTTTGGAAGGAAGAACATCATTTGAATAAGGTCTTCATCGAGAATGGTTATCCACAAGCCTTCATCAACCTTTCGTCTGCAGAAACATCTAAACACAGAAAGGAGGATGAATACACCAGTACAGACAATGAGGGTCTATCCTATGATAGTGATTCCTTGTGCAGCAGGAATAAGTGTCGACATCAGGAGGGTCTGCAGGAAATTCAACATCAAAGTCATCTTAAGATCGGGAAGAACTCTGAGTGCACAACTGAAGGATGTTTTACCAGCAAAAATGCACTCATGTGCTGTGTACCGCATCCCTTGTACCTGTGGGAAATACTACATAGGGGAAAGAACATCAAGATGCCTGTAGAAGTGTCATAAAGAGAAGTCTGCAATTGCTGAGCATGCATGGGATAATGGACGTCCTATTTTGTGGGAGGAAGCCACCATCTTGGACCAGGCCAGAAGACAGAAAGAACTGCTAGTGAAGTAGGCATTGCACATCGGCCTAGCACCAAAGTGTGAGTGGTTCAATCAAGACTGAGGAATGGACTTGCCTGGTTGCTGTGGAGCTACTCTAAAGAGCCTGAACTTGAAACGACCACCATAAGTACATTTTTATTTGTTTATTATGTATTTATTATTATTATTATTATTATTATTATTATTATTATTATTATTATTATTATTATTATTATTATTATTATTATTATTATTATTATTTATTATTATTATTATTGTTGTTGTTGTTGTTATTATTATTATTGTTTATTATTATTGTTTTTATTGTTTTAATTTTATTTGTTATTTATTATTATTATTATTATTATTATTTTAAATTATTATAAATTATTATTTTAAATTAATTAATTATTAAATGTATTATCATCATTATTAATTTTATTTGTTTATTATCTTGTTATTTATTATTATTATTATTATTATATATTTTTTTTTTTATTATTAAAATTACATATTTTTATTATATTATTATATTATTATTATTATTATTATTATTATTATTATTATTATTATTATTATTATTATTTATTAATTGATTATAATTGTTGTTTTATTTATGTTACGTTTGTTTATTTTATTTTTTTTAGTTTAGTTTTTTTTATATATGTTTTTATTATTACTTTTTAAAAATTTATTATTATTATTTTTACCTTACATCCGGTGCACATGCTAGGCGCGTGTACTGGCATGTGGTGGTTAGCTAGCTACCAGCTCACGTGAGCCTTAGCGTCTCATTCCTGATGAACACTAGAGCATCGTCGAGTGAATGATTACTGAGAAGGTGATTTTAACAATAATAATGTCATCACCTCCAATTTATTCTCAAGAAACCTCCTCTGCAAAATAATGTTGGTGCATGATACAGTATTATCCTAGACTATAATTAATGCTCAAAAGGATCGGTACACTGGCTACGGAGAAATGCTTACTATACATATGTACATACTTTTATTGTATTACATGATAATGTTTAGCTCTAAGTGCAAGTGGTATCATTACACAGGTTAAGCATCATACCTCACATTCTGGCATTCCAATATACTTGCAAGCACTGAAGGCGGAAACTGCCTGAGGTAAAGCATTGGGGTCTGCTAGTCCTAGAAATGTAAAATAATATGACTTAAATTACACACCTAAAAATGTTTTGATGTATCAAGTGAGAAAAGAAGGGGAAAAAGCACGATCAATTTAAGCTTGTGATCAAAAGTGAACAATTGACAATTCCATAATGATATATCGTGACACATACTGATATCCATACCTACATCTTCACTAGCACAGCGAATTACTCTTCTAGCAATATACAAAGGATCTTCGCCTCCACAGAGCATGCGAGAAAGCCAGTAGAGAGAAGCATTTGCATCTCCTCCTCTCATGGATTTATGCAAGGCAGAAATGCTATGAAAATGCTCGTCTCCTGCTCTGTCGTACAACAAATGATTCTTTTGCAGGCAGCCCTTAATATTATCTGTTGTCACACACAGTGATGTAGTTCCTGTCTCTGAACTTCTCCTGATCTCCCCACCCTTGAGTTGGCTCTGAAGTGTCCTCTTAGTCTGAATGATTAGTTGTAGACCGTTCAAGGCAATCCTGCCATCTCCGTCACACAGTTCTGCTAGAGCAGTAACTGCCTCTTTCTTTATACAAACTTGACCCTCATCAAAGGCATTATTGTCCACAATCTCAACTCCAAGTCTGACCAGGGTTCTTGTCAGGAGGTGCTCAATGTCTACAGTCTGGAGTTTGTTTAGGACAACTACTCTGCACCGGCTGAGCAGTGCAGAGTTGACCTGGAAGGAAGGATTCTCAGTTGTGGCTCCCAACAAGGTGATGGTACCATTTTCAACATGAGGTAGAAATGCGTCCTAGAGATATTGAGATTAGTATTGAGATATTATTATTATTATTATTATTATTATTATTATTATTATTATTATTATTATTATTATTATTATTATTATTATTATTATTATTATTATTATTATTATTATTATTATTATTATTATTATTATTATTATTATTATTATTATTATTATTATTATTATTATTATTATTATTATTATTATTATTATTATTATTATTATTATTATTATTATTATTATTATTATTATTATTATTATTATTATTATTATTATTATTATTATTATTATTATTATTATTATTATTATTATTATTATTATTATTATTATTATTATTATTATTATTATTATTATTATTATTATTATTATTATTATTATTATTATTATTATTATTATTATTATTATTATTATTATTATTATTATTATTATTATTATTATTATTATTATTATTATTAATCATATTGTATTCTGTACCTGTTGTAGTTTATTAAAGCGGTGAATTTCATCAATGAACAAGAGTGTCTGTTTCTTCATCATGAGCTTCTGATTCTTTGCCACTCTCACAGCTTCCTTCACATCTGCTAATCCCGAAGATGCAGCTGAGAGCTGAACAAACCTTGACCTACCAATGGCACAAGCTCTTCTGGCAATAATGCGAGCTAGTGTAGTCTAGAGTATCAAAGAACACATCATTAAATAATAATATTAATTGGTGTTAAAAAGAACAACATATCTAAAAATTGCCGCAAATGTTAAATTTTTCATTGCTAAAATAAAGTAATCTCATTAGCTAACTGCTCGTGCTGATCCAGGCAGGGCAGAGAAAAGGGCTAGGCTTCATGCTGGAAATATGTTCAGAGAAGTGAACAGTTTTGAACCTCACTTAGGTAAATGTCCTATATTGACGCCGTTTTTCACCTCTAGCTGCTGCATAACAATTTCTGTAAACATGCAGCCTATTTCAAGAAATCTCATTCATAGATTTTCAACTGCTTTCTGTTCTGAAGTCAATCGCATATATTATCTTATAGTCAGCCATGTCAGCAAAAAATAACTTGTATATAGTTAATGAGTCTTACGAAAAATATAATGACACGAAATACTATAAAAATAGTTTAAAGACAAAGTATTTCAGATTTACGGTATACTTAATCTTGCTACTACAGCCTGGGAAGGGAACCCCTCCCATAGTCACTCCCTAGGCAACCATTAGTGAGAGTTCACTAATGTCCAGATAAAATCCTCCATAAAGTGAATTCCCTTTTTACTTTGCAGATTAATGACGTTTCTTTCTCTGTCTTAATCTATTACAATTTTCATAATATAACTTGCATTTAGTGGGAATAGGTAGAGCATTTTTTTATTGCGTGATAACCACTCCTCAACAAGCAAAAGTTATTAATGCAACCCTCTGAGAAAGTCATTATATCTAACAGAGTCAGACACTGCAATGGAGCATTCTACTTACCTTCCCACAACCAGGTGGGCCCCAAAATATCAATGATGGGACATTTCCAGACTGTAGTGATGAATGGAGGAACGAACTTTCGCCTACAGTGCTCTCCTGACCCACAAATTCGTCGATAGTTGTAGGTCGAACTAGTTCTGCCAGAGGAACTGTGAACGTTATGGAGTTTTTTAGTGAATCCTCTACTTGATTAAACTTGGAAGATTTTGCAGTATCTATTTCCGATGGGGAAAAACCTCTGCAAACATAACCACAATACATATAATAAATTACAACAAGTTACCAACAGTAACCACATGCACACATGTATAAGTTAGCAATATAATTATATATATATATTATATTATATAGCTATATGTTATATACACGCAAACAGAAAATTTACTTAATCCTAGGTTTGAGTAAATTGCTATTCCGGTAATGAGAATTTAAAGGCCTAAGTGCCTAATGCTGGTATTTGGTTTCGAGACAGGAGCAAGTGTGACTAGCCCTACTCCTGCACTTTGGCCTTTAAATGCACCAGTGTGGTAGTGCACTAGTTAGTAGAGTATAGTAATAACATTGTTAATCTATTTTTTTAAGGATGAGAATGATCCCTTGCTCCTTGGTCGTTTTTGTAGAGTTGCGTACAATTAAGAGTTCTCTATGATTTTGAGTCGAGTACACTGTGAAGTTCAAGGTCATATGGGCTATAAGCTGAGGTAAAAAATAGCATATTAACCCTTCCACCGCTGGATTTACACAGCACTTTTTAAAAATAGTGACGTTATTTTACATAATATTTTATATTCAACCAGGAGTGCACAAATGTCCCTAGCAACCATGGTTGATGTTATAGCATTGGTGTTGACAAACATTGTGGTCAACTGTAGGTTGCCTAGCAACTGACCACATACGATGAATATTATTATAACATTTGATTGTTTGTTTTGATTGTATTTTTAGGCAGAATATGGACAGATAAGGAGATTACATCATGATGTAAATATAATAAAATGACAGTGTCATATTTTACTAGGGCAGATAATTAGAAACCATAGCTAACTAACTACCTACTAGCTTTATATTATTATAGCTATATAGATGGATAGCTAGTACCCGCGAAGTACCCAGGTAAATGCTATTTTTTATACAAGTCAGAAAAAAAGCAGTAATGCTAAATCTTACATGTATGGCTATTTATTTTCCTGGGACATCTTGTTCCTGTTCTTCACCATCGTCAGTCTCAAGACCTGGATCCCTACGCAAATCAGCGCTACTATCTCTGGACTGGCAAAAAAACGTTCTGAATCTACGATGTCATTCAGAGTTACTAGCTCTTCAGGATCTCTAGTCTGTTCTCCGTGGTAGACAAATATCCCTTCTCCTTCCTCATCACTGCTTTTCAACCTCAGACAGACCGAATTCGTCGTCATCCAGCATTGCCAAAACATCGTCCAATTTAGTCTAGAAGCCATTTTTTAATCGATCAGCTGAGTTTGACGTCACGAATACCTTGGTTACCTAGGCACTATACCTCAGCTATTTTAATTCCAGCTCTAGCAAAGCAAGGGACATCCCCAGGTATATTTAGCACATGCGTAGCTAAAACTAACGATTTTATATATTTGTTTTTGTCGCGGTCATTTACAACTCCGCCATATGGCGGATACGGCGGTGAGACGGTTAAACCATAAAACCGGTTGTTAGTGCATTCCTTTTGTTATGTAGGCGCTCACTTAACTGTTTTCATAGCGCCTAGCTTAAAAAAAAATTGCTCTCGAAAACTTGCCTTTGAGATGAGCCCAATGTTGAGATGAGCCCAATTAGGGGGAAAAAATTTTATAGAAAATCAAGCTTTTGATAAACCAAGAAATGGACCGTTGAAACTTACATACAACATGAAAATATACTGCACTGAATGTAAAACATACACATTGTCAGAGTCTAATAATACATAATTTGATTTGAGTGATGGTTTGCTATAGATGCAATGCAATAGGTGTCAGGAACATGTTCCTGGAAGCTCTTCTGCATATATACCTGTTCCGAGTTTAATAGAAGAGGTGACCATTGGGTTTTGATCATCACCAGTTGGCCATTAATTAAGTGCATCCAAATCCTTCTGCAAATGCAGTCTAGTTTGACAAACCATACCACAAATTATAGCCCTTGTTTACGTAACACCATATTCCTGCCAGGAGCTTTAAGGCCGATTCACAACACAATGTTGACCGAGCGTTGTGTTGCATTGCATTGTTCTGCTCGTCTAGCTGATCCAGCATCTGAAATGCAGCATGGGAGCAATCAGAATGCTATAATCTATCACGTGTCCATCTTTGTTGAGTGCAGTTCGAAATGAATAGGGTCAAAGGTCAATTGACAACACCACGCTGACCGAGCAGAATGTTAACTACGCTCGGCTAGCATTGTGTTGTGAACCGGCCTTTAGAGTGACCTTGATGTTGCTTGATATATCAATGTGCCTATCTAGACATTCAATTCTCTCTTTAAGCAACAAATAAGCCACACCTCTTTTATCATGACAATTGTAATTCATTTACACAGTAGTCCCTCTTCTTGAAAGACCACCTTAAAAAACCACACTAAGGTGGGTGGAACACAAGGAGGGTAAAACTCATTTTTATTACAAACATGAATATTTTAATGAAACAGTAATCAATAGACAGTGGCAACACCTTCAATTCCTTAAATGTTTAATGTACTTTGTGCACTTATGAATGTCCACAGCTTCCCCAAAAGCCTGCAGCCACCAACTCTTCTTTAGTTTTAGGTTTTATGTCTTTCCGTATAAACTCTTCAACTCGTGCCACAAGTTTTCAATAGGGTTAGGGTTTGCATCAGGCGGGGTTTTCCACCAATTGATGCCACTTTCTGCAAAGAAGGAATTGGCCAGTCGTGACATATGTCTTGGATGGTTATCCTGCATGTACCGGTGGTGGTCGGGAAAGACATCCTTCACGAAAGGAACAAGAGTCTTCTGCATAAAATCCACATAAAGTGGAGCGATCATAAATCCATTCAAACACACATATTCTCGATCTTCCTCTCAGGCTAATTGCAGCCCATACGTTGACCTTCAAAGTGGTGCTTGGCCCCGAGATGTAATTAACATTGTAGAATTAGTGTTGATAATACAAAGCAAGTACCAAAGTGTTAATAATATATAACTCGTCAGATTAAATTTTATGTATACGTTGGGGTTTGTTTTTTTGCAGGTTCACCAACTTTATGGCAGCAATATCGGCGATGACTTTCCAGCTGTACTGCACATTCATAGCCCCAAATCACATCATCGAACCCACAAGCTGCCTCATGAACAAACTGTCATGCCCACTATAATCTCTTGACTCAATTCAGGGCCAAAATCCTTCTTTTTTTTTAAGGATGCTGAAAACCATTATCAGGAAATTCTAACGGACGGACGACAATTGGAGGCTAAGTGAATGGAAGACGGCAGGAGACTTAGCTTGGAATTGAATAGTAAATGGATGAAGAAATGGCAGAGACGAAGTTTGACGGTGGGACAATGGATGAAGACGACTGGAAACTAAGCTCAAAAGCAAAGGGGAGAAGAACTTTTTTTTAGCTGCATGCTTCACACTAGGGGGTGGTCCTCCGGCGGGCTGCTGCTGTTGTTTCTACGTGCATGCGTGAACTAAGGAAATGTCCAGCGTTCGTTGGTCTTCTTTATGGAGTGAATGTTAAAATATAACATTCAAGCAGCGATTAAAAACAAACGATCGGCATGCGTAAAGAACGCGCAGCATCACACCAACAGTTGACGGAAACTAAATGGAATGCCGACATTAAGTTTATTTTGACGTGTACTGTATATCGCTATATTTCAATATTGAAACCATCTACACAATAGTTGGTATTGAGCAAACATCTTACGATTCAAAAAGGATCCAGGAATTGAGCAGCAAAGGTTTGCGTGCACAATCCTAGGATTGACAACACAATCCTAGCATTCTAGGATTGAGCTGCTTGATACCAGGAATGTTCACACAAACCTAGAATCCTAGGAATGCCCAACACAATATTAGGATTGAGCAAATTTCAAGTTTGCAGGTAACATATATTATAATTATGCAGTCCACACAGACAGCTAGCTTCCATCAGTACCTTATGTTTACACATCTATATAATGCACATCAGTTCATCATAATTAGAGCTCTATCAATATAAGTAGCTACTGCAGACCTATCCAGGGCCAGATCCAGGATTTAGAGTAGGTGGGTGTGGGATATCAAAGCCATTTAGCACTGATATAATACGTGTGTTAGTGATAGCAAATGTTACAACAACCAGTGCTCTAGCGATCTGGTGAATGGAAGGGGGGAGGGGGGGATGGGTGCCAGGCTCCTGGTTCCACCACTGCTATATAACAAGCAAATTTATAAATTTGTACCTGATATCACCACGACTAATACAAGCTTCAGTAACTTCAACCTTTCTTATCTTAGCAGCAGGATTAGATAGATTTTCTCCAATTTCCCCATCCCTACTAAAGGCAAGCATGGACTGCCTTTTCCTCTCTACTTTGTCACCACCCTTGTGGGCCGGTTCCATTCCACTATCAGAGCTATCTTTACGGAGACACTGATCAATGTGTTCGTTGACGCGATTCAAAGGAATCAGTGAATAACAGATGGGACACTCTGCTGAAGGTGATGACGATGGAGATGCCATGGCAGATAAGAACGTGGTCGTCAATACAGAAGCGGCACCCCACGCGCGGTACGGTTGGTCTTTCAAAAATGTTTTGACGCTATATAGCTACATCTGAGGCCAGCAGCATTATGGTGAATTTTTTTTAGGTCACATTGCTCTAGGTATGGGCCTAAGACTATACGCTCTGAAAAATATTGGTGTCATCACAATGGATTGTAATAATTATGGATATTATTATTCGGATGCCAGCTCAATATGGATCGCGACGATCATTTCCAGTTTAGCAAAACGCAGTAGCTAGCCAGGACTGTGCTGATTAATAGAGTGGCTGAGTCAGAATGAAACTTCACCATCTGTTCTTGTCAGTTATTAACTATTATAGAAACATGGACAGATGGAGTGTAGAAGCTTTACCCGAGCCTAAGGAAGCTTCTCGATCATGAATGACACCATGCGCTGGGGTAAGAAATTGATTTTGAACAGGAATATGCTAGATGTTTTATCTGTTGATTTAAGTTGATGCTGGTTCTAATTTATGTTGTGGGTTTGGTGGAGTTGAGTTCACCAAATGAACCTGGAAAAGTATGGTGGGTTGGTAATAAAAAATGCAGCTAACTAATTGCAGAAACACATTAACGATTGCATTCCTGGCGAGTTATTATCCAGCTACTATTATCCAGCTACGACATGAATTCCCTCTCTTGTGACCAAGCCCTCATGCATGTGTCTCCCCTCTCTTCTCTCAAGCGTTAAACATTGGGATTATAAAAGATACAAAGATTTTTAACCCTAGGTAACATGTCTTCCTGAGGAAGGGCTAGAACATCTATTCGAAACGTCAAGAGAGCAAATTTCAGGTTGATGATTGAGAAGGTCATTGACACATATTTGGTTATATTTCTCTCTCACATACACACAAATTATTAATACACACACACAGAAATGGCACACAGTCAATTCTCCTCTAACCAGCAGTATATATGCATCTTCTGAGTATTCATGGCAAGCTACTGGTGGTTCAGCACAGTGTGCACAGAGGCCTGCTTGTTATTTTAGGAACGATTCCCTGTGAAATGAAAATGCATCCATTCTTCCAAAATCTATAAGTACATATTTCTGTTCAGATTTATTTTCAGATATATATCAGTTGAAATGCATATTCATACCTGTGGCTTCAGATCAAACCCACTATGTATTGAACTTCATTATGATCTATACTTCAAGCAGGGCCAGTCTCGCTTGCCCATACATCCAGTTTTTCCCTTCCTACTCAGAATTTGCTGTTGTTTTATCATGCCATTCATGATTGAATAAGCCTGCACTTTTTAAGGAGGAGGGTGTCTAGTTCCTATTTTGTACTGGTGAGTGTATGGTAAATACAGATAAATACATAGATACATAGGGGGCTGCAACACCTGTCATGCATTACACCTGCTCACAGCTATATTAATTCATAGATACATAGGGGGGTCACCATGTATACTGCAACACCTGTCATGAATTACACATGTTCACAGCTATATTAAGATCTTAACAGAGAAACCACATGTTTTCAAGCAACCCAAAGCTTCCCTAAATGGATCATACAGAGTTCTTCCACAAACAGTTTGGAACATGGGAATTGTATGATGCGAATTCGAGGGTAGAGGACAAATCTTATACCACTCGGATAAAAATAGAACCAGCAAGGTTATCCTCATCATTACCATAAAGGGTTTGCTCAAAGGCAAGTACATTAGGTGAGAATTCACATTATTGTTAAAACTAACTGAAGTAACTGCTTCAATAAACCAATCCTGGTGTGGCTATCATAAACCAGATCAGCTTAAAAGAATGCGTGCATATTTCTCTCTCCTTTAACCTTAGCTTCAAAAATCAAGTCCTCATCAATTTTATCTGAAATGCAAGTGACTAAGCATTCATAATATAGTGATAACATAATATTTATTTTTTGCTAACATTTAGCATAAAAATTCATAAGCTGATAAAAATATAATGCCTGAAAATCCTATTACAAGTTTAGTATAATATGTGTAATCCCGCAAAGTCCACTGTGTCTGAGAAGTGCACTAACCTTTCCTGAAGGGTTCTCAGATACAAGGACCATCAGATCATCAGAGGAGCCTACTGCAATGCACACAAAAAGATTTAATTAGCTGTTCCTAGCTCAAAAATGCTTCATAATGAAACTCGTCAATACTGCTCAGAAATATTGAGACAATTTACCTGAAATATAACCACAATGGCATTGAGTGGCAAAAGAAAAAAGCTAGACCATGTTGATAACTGAGCCATCATCCTTTCATGTCAGCCATATAGCCCACTTTCACCTACAGCAATTTATACAAAATGCGTGCTGGTGGGGGGGGGGGGGGGTTAAGTGTGATTTAAGGTCTTGGTTTTTCTTGTTTGTCTGCAATCTGGCAGCAAGGGTGTCAGCTACTATCCATGCAGCACATTCTCACATGTCGCCTGATGGTTCTCGATCATTCTTTTCACTATGATGCCCCTTCCCAATTTATGTAAGCCGATCATATTAAATGCTTGTAACCTGTTTTGTGTTATAATGGGTGAACATGTGGTGCTTAGACTGATAAATACATACATACATACATTCATTTATACACCATACATGGCAGAAGTTTTCCACTCAACTCCACACTGAAGGCAACCTTCACTCACCAATGAAATTTACATTTCTAGCATTACCACAACATAACATAATAGTTATTATTATTATTATTATTATTATTATTATTATTATTATTATTATTATTATTATTATTATTATTATTATTATTATTATTATTATTATTATTATTATTATTATTATTATTATTATTATTATTATTATTATTATTATTATTATTATTACTACTATATACTACTACAACTACTACTACTCTACTACTATTACTACTACTACTACTATTACTACTACTACTACTATTATTATTATATCATTATTGTTATAGTTATTATTACTTTTACTATTATTATTATTACTATTATTACTATTATTTATTATTATTACTATTATTATTACTATTATTATTACTATTACTATTACTATTATTATTACTATTATTATTATTATTATTATTATTATTACAATTATTATTACTATTATTATTACTATTATTATTATTATTATTGTTATTATTATTACTATTATTATTATTATTATTATTATTATTATTATTATTATTATTATTATTATTATTATTATATTTTTTTTATTTTTTTTTTTTTTTTTTTTTTTTTTTTTTTTTTTATTTTTTTTTTTTTTTTTTTTTTTTTTATATATACAAACTAGCCCTAGCCCTAGCCCTAGCCCTAGCCCTAGCCCCTATTATTATTATTATTTATTTTTATTTATTAAAAAAAAAAAAAAATTTTTTTTAATTATTATTATTATTATTATATTATTTTAAATATATATATAGGTGTATAGGTACAATCTAAATGATGTCCATCAATCCCATCTGCTGTCCCATTGTCCCCAAAACAGAACTTGCATTTCCCCTCTGAATTGCGACTGAGATCCTCTGTATATAGCAGGTACTGAAATGAGTCTCTATCTTCAGTGGTTATTGAGGCGACGTCCAAGTTCTCGTATAAAGACCTTTGTTTTCGGGCCAAAAACAAAGGTTTTATTATTACTCTGTAGCAGGTACTGAAATGAGTCTCTATCTTCAGTAGCTGTCTTGAGGCGACGTCCAAGTTCTCGTATAAAGACCTTTGTTTTAACACCACAGGTCTCCACTGCCACTGGCATGAACAGGTAGGATGAGTCTAGGTTGCAGTACTTTGACATCTTCATATCCTCTGCTTTTGCTGCTACTGCACCGAGTTTGTTTACCACCAGCCTGATATTGGAAGCCGCAAAAGTGTCTGCACATGTAGCATCCCAGACCAGGAGCTTCCCTCTTGACCATGGAACAATGGACATGCCATCAGGTCTCTTCCCGTCTGATCTCATTAGGCCCGAGTGTTCAAGGCGGGAAGGGATCTTAGCAGACACCAGTGATCTATGTATTATTATTATTATTTATTATTATTATTATTATTATTATTATTATTATTATTATTATTATTATTATTATTATTATTATTATTATTATTATTATTATTATTATTATTATTATTATTATTATTATTATTATTATTATTATTATTATTATTATTATTATTATTATTATTATTATTATTATTATTATTATTATTATTATTATTATTATTATTATTATTTATTTTTTTTTTATTTTTTTATTATTATTATTATTATTATTATTATTATTATTATTATTATTATTATTGTTATTGCTTTTTACTATTACTTTTATTACTATCATTACTATTATAATTACTATTATTATTACATGTCTATTATTATTACTATTATTATTACTATTATTATTACTATTATTATTACTATTATTATTACTATTACTATTATTATTACTATTATTATTACTATTATTAATACTATTATTATTATTACTATTATTATTATTATTATTATTATTATTATTATTATTATTATTACTACTACTACTACTACTACTACTGCTGCTGCTACTACTACTTCTACTTCTACTGCTGCTACTACTACTACTACTACTATTACTACTACTACTACTATTATTATTATTATTATTATTATTATTATTATTATTATTATTATTATTATTATTATTATTATTATTATTATTAATCTATCCATATCTATCCATAGGGTCAGTTTTGCATGGTTGTTTCTGTCCTTCAGAATTCAGGTGACACGTGCATTGTTGTGTAAATAACACATTATAATTCACATGACTGAATATTCCTGTGGCAGAAACTTTACCAATCGCTGAACTAAAAAGTCTGTTAGCAACGACAAACATGTGCATCACATTCATACACATATATATACAAACACATGTGCGCAGGGATTCATGGTTTTCTACATGCACTTGATACTGGTTAGAATGCTAATTCTCTAGGACTTCAATTATCATATATTTTTTTGTGAGGTGATAATTCCTTCTGGCTAATAGCATCAACCCGGTCTAGCAAATTCAAACATGCATGCATGCACGGAAAGAGAGAGGCTTGTCCAAACAGCATGGGTTAGACCAGACTCCACATTTCCATGTGTGCATGCCATGTATGAGTCTGCCTAGTGAGACTAGTCGTCGGAAAACAACCTTCCTTGACACAGAGGTTCTAACTGTGCAAGCGATCCTTGTTTCCTACGCCGTCGTAAGTATTTGCCCCCAGTCAACCTACTGGACCACACAATACAAACCAAACTCAGCCCTCCCTTCTGGAGCGACTGGATACCCAAGTAACAGATAGTAGTTACTTTAATGAATAACAATTCAGATATTCATGAGATAACAAACACACCAATAATCAATCTGACAGAATACCAGCTTCTGGTATTCCTATCGTAAGTAGGTGTAGTTCAATGGATTTAAGGTTGGCAGTTATCTAATCTTAGCTAGCACACATCATGCCTTTTATACTACTCACAAAATACAATAACAGTAAATATTCTATGTACTAAAATGACCCTATATGGTCTTGTTCGAGGGCTGCTCTGACGTCAGGTCTTGCGGCCGCTCATCGGATGTGCGGTTGTCTGGTCCTTAGTCGGTTGTGTTGTTGACCCAACAACATCTGCTGATCTTGCAACATCTGCTGATCTTGCCTCCGCAGCCCTTGTGCTGTACACAGGAGGCTCTCTCTCTCTCGCTCATGTTGTTCAGGGGGAGTGCAAAGGTGTGTTCTTAGTCAGGGTGGTCGATTTCCCTGACAAGACTAGGAAGGAGAGGGAAGGGATGGGGGGCCCCTAATGAAAGTAGCCAAACTTTATCTAAGGTAGCATGTGTTCAAGGACATGGTAACTGAACATGTGGTTATTATAGCAGCATCCATGGAACAAAACATCAGAATCTAAGTGGTTTGGTAGAGGTCTTACATGCAAAACTCGGTCTGAAGCTGGGCAGTATGAAGATTATTGTTTTCCTCAGCTCTACATGCATAATTGTTTTGTTTTCTTCCTAACAACTTACCTGATATTTACTTATAGCAGCCTGTCTTGAAAAGATTGCTTTTTGTTCGCATAGAAATGGATCTCAAACATATACAATATTCCCTCACACTGCTTTGTTTGCTTAGCTTTGCCACTCATATGCCCTCCATTAAAACATGAACTTGAGCATTTCCTCATTTTTATTCTGGAAGTACACATGGATTCTGTTTCACATCTGGGAATTATGCTCGATTCAAATTGGTGTGATTGCCATATTAAGTTGCCTGATGTCCTGGAATGCTAACTAATTGGGGGGAAAACCACGATTGAATTCTTTACAAGTTAATGTTGAACAACAACAGTTATTGTCAATACAATGATTAACTTATTTGCTAGGAGTGGAGGTGAACATGTGTTTTTATTCATCTAATGATCAAACTCTAAAACCTCTTCCTTCTATTTCATATCTATTCTATTAAACATCTGCAAACAGACTCTGTAATTATGGTGAGATGAAAAATTGTAAAAATAGGAGTCAAAGATTGAATCTGTCTTGAGAAATCGCATGTGAAAGTGTTGCACCTATCAGTATCACCACTGCTATTTGCATTGCTGTCCATTAAATGAGCATTGTAAAAAAAAATTTAAAAATTGGAACAATTGGGAAAAGTAAATGTTTATATACCATAGGTGTTTTATGGACTTCTGTTTGTTTCCATTCATAGCTCACTCTAGAACTGTTAGTTTCCTCTATCTGATAGAGGAGTAGAGATGGAGAAGTAATATCGAAGTGAGTCTAGTCAGGAGTGGAAACATGGTTAGGTTGGGGAAGGGGGGGAGGAGAAGCTGCACAGGATGCCAAGTGTGCAATGCAATGAAATGTTAGTATAGGCTACTTAGAAAACTAGAGCTAGCTGCTATTATACAGCCAGGGCTTGTAGCTATAGCTTTCTCACAGCAATTAAGACTCTATTGAGCACTGCAATATATCCATTGTGTCAGTAACATTGTATATAAAAAACTTGGTAGCTATAAAAAAAACTGTGTAGTAACATAATAAATAGCTTAAGATCGTTATAGCTTCAAGCTGAGACCTGCCAGAGGTTGGGAAATGGGAAAAGTCCACACCGATTCAATAGTTCTAGAGACATCATAGTAAGACTGTAAAGTTCAACACTTGATATGTTCTAGGATTCTGATTGGTCCGATGCAGCTGATTGGACACAATAGTTGAACCAAATTGTACTCATGCGTTTCATATCCGTTAGATCCGCACAACAGATCGGTATGGAATGCACGCAATGGATTTGACTTGCGTCATCACACTCCACTTAAACCGATGTGCATGGGTCAATGCACATTTGTTGCATCCACACTAGCACCAAAATAAACCTTACGAAGCAAAAATAATAACCCACCAAAGTCAGTCCAAATCATACTGTATGTTGAGGTGGTGTTTGTTTTTGCTTCCTTTTCTTGCTGTAGCTCCCTAATGACGCACAGGAAACATTTTCTGCAGAGAAGGAAGAGAAGAGAAGGAAGAGAAGAGCGCTGAGGGATAGGTAGAACCAACAAAGGTTGCGACTGCATGAACTTCTGAAGTCCAGATGCAGGATGTATAAACATAGCAACAGTACTCTATGTAGTTGGTCTAGCTAGCTAGCTAGTTTGGCTGCAGGCCACAGATAGTATATTGCTAGCTCCAAAGTTCCCAACTGCAGCATCACGAAGACATGTTTCGATTAAATTCTTTTCAACGCACACTCGCGTAGTTATTTGAACACTTTAATTTCATCAAACCACCTATCGAAGTGGACCAGAATGCACATTATTTCAATTTGAATTCCGTGTGGACGCGACCAATTGATGCGCATTGGTTTGTGCAGTGTAGACAGGCCTTTATAAAACACAACAACAAAACATACCAACCACTTTACAACCAAACTGCGAGTCATCAACACTTGCCTTATATGGAAATTTAGTATGACAGATGCTGTGGATGAGTGATCACCAATTTTCTAGTCCATTTTCATTACTGGCAGGTGGGATGAGCATTATTACTGGCAGGTGGAGTGAGCATCCATTACTGGCAGGTGGAGTGAGCATCCATTACTGGCAGGTGGAGTGAGCATCATTACTGGCAGGAGGAGTGAGCGTCAATTACTGGCACGTGGAGTGAGCATCCATTACTGGCAGGTGGAGTGAGCATCCATTACTGGCAGGTGGAGTGAGCATCATTACTGGCAGGTGGAGTGAGCGTTCATTACTGGCAGGTGGAGTGAGCATCCATTACTGGCAGGAGGAGTGAGCGTTCATTACAGGCAGGAGGAGTGAGCGTCAATTACTGGCAGGTGGAGTGAGCATTCATTATTGGCAGGTGGAGTGAGCGTAAATTACTGGCGGGTGGAGTCAGCATCCATTACTGGCAGGTGGAGTGAGCGTTCATTACTGGCAGGTGGAGTGAGCATTCATTATTGGCAGGTGGAGTGAGCGTCCATTACTGGCAGGTGGAGTGAGCATCCATTACTGGCAGGTGGAGTGAGCATCCATTACTGGCAGGTAGAGTGAGCATCCATTACTGGCGGGTGGAGTGAGCATCTTTTATTACTGGCAGGTGGAGTGAGCATTATTACTGGCTGGTGGAGTGAGCGTCATTACTGGCAGGTGGAGTGAGCATCATTACTGGCAGGTGGCGTGACCATCATTACTGGCAGGTGGAGTGAGCATCCATTACTGGCAGGTGGAGTGACCATCATTACTGGCAGGTGGAGTGAGCATCCATTACTGGCAGGTGGAGTGAGCATCATTACTGGCAGGTAGGAGTGAGCATCCATTACTGGCAGGTGGAGTGACCATCATTACTGGCAGGTGAAGTGAGCATCCATTACTAGCAGGTGGAATGAGCATCCATTACTGGCAGAAGGAGTGAGCATCCAGATAGGATTCTTATTTCATTAGAAAAAGGAAAAATGATAATTCAAGTGATAGAGAAAATTAAGTCAGATGATATTAAAAAATTAAGACGAGTTAGAAACAATAATATGTCATTAAACGAGGGTTTGATATGTCCAGGGGACTGTGCTTGCCAGGAGATGTTAGTGATATTTAGTTGTACAAATGGAGGTAGCTACAATATGATAATGTTCCTTATCTGCCACTAGTGTACTGAAACCTGTTATTCACACCACCTGATTGATAATGCAACACATCCACACAAGGTGTGAGGATTGCCTACTAATGGATAACCACAAAAATGCTTTGGAGCCATATCTCATCTATGTGTTTGTTTGAGATTCAGGAGTTCAACCACTCTATGACAACCATATTTAACTTTCATCCATTATCAAATGATGTACTATTCCATACTCAAAGATGACTGACATCATCCATAGAAACAATCACAAAAGAAGTGAATGCATCTCCAATGCCAATATGGTATCCAATATCAAACGCTTGTCAAGGAAATTGATGTGATCATCTAGTTCATCAGTCATGCTCTATCCTAAATATGGTGCATTTTAATTATTAATCTTCCTGGAAACCATTTTGGGAAGTAAGTTGGACATACACTTCATGATGCTTGTGGATATGAAAACAGTGACATGAAATAATTATGTGTTTGGCAGTCTTACTGTTAGAAGTCCCCAAGAGAGTAAATCATGACATTTATTAGAGCAAAGTAGTGCATAATAGGTCTACAAGTCAGCAAATCATATTCCTTCCTGTTTAATCATGTAATTATGAAAATAATGCAGCTGATACCTGCCACCTTGCCTGATGATAATGTGTGCCTACCTCTCCCTCCATCATAGTAATGTACAGTATATAGTAGCATGTGCTTATCATCACACTTATATGTTCATTAGGCATGTGACAGGTGCTGGACATGGCTGAGGTGCTGCATCTATATAGCTGACTCTGATATTATACAGCAAGCAACATTGACCTTATTAAAGTGGGTGCAAATAATCATGAAATCCACAACCATTTATCATGTGGCTACCACCGGGAATTAAGATTGCGTAGACAAAGACTTTTTGCTTGATCAGTTTGACTTAGTGGAAAGAAATATATGACTGATTTAACATGCACAGGTGTATACAGATATCGCAACAAATGCAGGTATGCAATAGAGGGTCCACTCAGTAATAAATATAGCTCCATGGCACTTGTGTTAGTGCACATGCCATTGTCTTATTCACAAAAGGCTAGACGGTTGACTTCCTGAGAGAGTGATTAGCATGGGCACTCAAGCAAGACAGGGGTTGTTCTTTATCAAGCTTTGCCTGGAGCAATACAGTAATCACATTATGTAGCTCCATCAATTTTCTTGGCAGTGTGCTAGGATGCGAGAAAACCACATGAATAATGTATAGCTGATTAATAAAGGGAAGCTCATCAAGTCTTCCTCAGTGAATGGAGCTAAGATAAGTATATTTTGTTTGTTGTTGATTGACAAGCTGATACACAAGTTGAAGATAGCCCAGAAGAATCTGAAAATGAATTGAAGAATCTAAACATGCATGCCATGATTCATCACATATTGTCAATATTGAGCCCTCAAAAAATTTGGTGATCTTTCGGCCACAGAAACAGAAATAAGAGTGATTAAACAATCATGTACTGTTTCTTATTTCACTATTATGAGTATAATATAGCAAAAAATATATAGTATATTCTTTGTGTTTCTCAGGTGCAGAAATCTGGAGCCAGTAAAATATCCTCAACTCTGAATACCCTTCCGGTCCTTGCCAACCAGTTAACATCAAATACCCTAAAAACAAAATGGATCACCAATGAGCTTTCCAAACTAGTTTGTTACTCACAATGTCCGTGACTGCATTACTTCCAATTTCAGATTCTGTAATTTTCCACAATTGTGGCACAGCCAATTTGAAGGAACTGCTTCATCTTCATACAAGATTTGAAAGGTCATTATTGAGTAATGAGTTCAGATATTGGAAAAATGTTATGTGCAAAACTAGGATTTCTGTAAACATGAGAGCTAGCTATGTTACAGTTACTATGTCAACTCAACCAGGACACATGATGAGCAGCTGAAGGAGCAGCTCAAGAGTCAAAAGGAGGAAAATAGGAAATGCCTCCTGAAATTCGACAAAGTATATTCTATGGCAAGCAAGAGTAGGAGTCAAATTTCAAGCAGTTCCGGCTTCTTCAAGCTGAAGACAATGAAGTGCTTCGACAGTGGTTTGAAAATTCTTATGACAATCATATGAGCCTGTGTGCTTACTGTCAGGGAGCATCCTGACAACTGCCTCTGACACCTCTGGAAAAGGAGGAACGACCTGTGGGAATCACGTTGTGACTGCCTCTGACACCTCTGGGAAAGGATGAACAACATGTGGGAACCACTCACCTGATTACTCACCTACATCAGAAGGTGTAAAACCACAGAGATCAGAGAAGACAGACTACCCACAAACCACTACGGGAACTGTGATAGAATCTATAAAAGAGAAGAACAGCAAAGAGAAAGAGAGAACAAAGAAAGAAAGAAAGCGAACGATTAAGAAAGACAATTAAGACTGAGTAAGTCTATCATCGAACGAGATAGATTACTAGTGATATTGTGCTTATTGATATATGTTTTAATGTGCATTTGAGCCATTGTTTTATTGTTCTTTAATTCCTAACAAGCTCTAGTGAGGGAGTGAGGTTAGTGGTATTGGTCTTACCAAGGTCTTGAGGGCAAGAGGTGTGGTGCATCTAGGTTCTCAGACAAGGGTTTGGTGTCATCAGAAACTGCTATAAATGGCTTATAAGAGGTCACAGGGAGAGAGTTTCTGACACTTACTACAGATCATGACTCTAAAAGTGCTGTGTGGTGTAGCAAGTGACATAGCTGAACCTGGATGCTACAGTATCATGGCTGGAGTATTGATGCAAGCAACATTGAACAACTTGTAATTTGCATACATTGGGTAGCAAAATGACAGTACATGAGGAGTATATTTATCTGATGCCAGTCACTCAGACAAATGCTGGTACAATTGTCACTTGCATGTTATGAATCTCAGAATTGAAGATGCCCATGGGCAGTGCTTTGATGGATGTTCGTGACTGGAATGAAAAATGTGGTTAGTGGACAAATCAAGAAACTGAATTAAAAATGTCTGCTGACACACTACTACTGCCACTCACTTAACCATGCTGCTGGGGTTAGAATAAAAATATTCTCCTGCTGAAAGGCATTCTTGATATTGTTTATGAAGCCACTAAATTAATTTTAAAAAGTCCCAAAAGAGAGACAGAATTTCACCGAAAACAAAAAATGAAATTTGGACAAATGGAACGTGATCCTGATCAACTCTAAAAATCATCTGCTGAAAAGGTATACTGTCCGATCTGCATCACTGAGTGCTGTTCTAAAAAAATTGGAACTTTGTTGAAGCAATGGGATTGTTTGCAGACAATGTCATTGAATCTGACATGATGGCAAGATTGCATGCTTAAATGCAAACTTTCAGCTTCTTCTATGGACTTCAGCTTGCCATTGTAGTACTTTCACATTCAGATAACCTCATCACTAAGGGGGCAATGTGCAGTAGATGCTCAAGATGCTCAAGAGAAGGCCAAGGTCACTCAAGCTGCTGTCAAATTAGAGTTACAAGGACCTTCATTTTCATGTCACTGTAAGATGCCATCTAGGCATTTTGAAGGTAATGCTAAACCTGAGCACTATTCCAATGTAGAGGACAGATCTACTTTGAAACTGTGGACTCTGTAGCTAGCTGCATTGTAGAGCATTTCAATCAAAAGGATTATACTATTTATGCAACATGTGAGCTGGTTCTTGTGAAAGGATCACTGCAGGAATTTGTTTCACAAAATGCTGACCAACCATATAAGTTCTACACCAAGTTTAACCTTAATACCTTAGGAATTCAGTTACCTATAGTGGCAGAGTCCTATCACAGTTTCAGTCAAGGTGAAGGGGAGATAAATTGCACAATGTTATTGATTTCCTCAAAAAGAACAAATAGATATCTGGTTCCTCATACCAGAGGTCATGTCCTATGTCAAGATTATTCTGGTTATGCCAGCAACAAATTCCAGGATTGAATGTTCCTTCAGTGCACTGAGAAGGGTGAAGTCTTACCTCTGTACAACCATGTTGAATATCCATCTCAATCTTTTTATGATATGCACAATGCATAAGGAGCTTGTGAAGGAACTGAGTCACAAGCAAGTCAAAAATGACTTTGTAGGGTAGAGTAGAGAGGTGTTCATCCTCTTCAGCCACTTCCACATAGCAGTAATAGATGTGTATGAATGCATCGCTACTCTAGCTCTCTTATTAGGTGTTTATGATAGCCATGTCACATAATGATTTTGGGATAAAACTGCTATATTTTCTGTTTAAAAGTCAGTAAAAGTCAGTAGAATTGCGACCCTATTTTTCAAAAATTACTAGGAGGGAACTGCAGCACCCCGTATTGGGTGACCAGCATTACTGCTGCTATTGAACCCCCTCAACTTTCAGATGGAAAGTTCCCCCCTGGCCTTATCTGAGGTTTGGGACTTAGATAGAGTGTTGGGGCATTAGAAATTTGCACCATGCAATGCTACAGCTTTAATCTTTACAACCAAATTAAAAACTTTATAGAGAGTTTTAAAGCATATTTTCATGCTACAAGTAGTAGGAGTAGAAGTGATTTTTGGACTAATTGATTTGGCCAAATGAAGATGTGCATTAGCTATATAGTGAAATTATAATATTTTGAAATGAAATTGTGAATATTTTACTTGAAAAGCATTAAGAAGTGCATCTCATTTTTACCTTTAACTGCCAACATAATTGTCGAAGATTTTTTGGTCCTCTCAATCCAGTAGATCTGTAGAATAATTTGTTGTAATTATAGGAAATTATAGTTCAAATAGAATATTCTGTTTACTGTGATGCTGAGATTAACCAATCAACAGCTCGTCGTGTCAGTATTTCTTTATTGTGTCATGTTTATCAGATGACAGATATCAAATACAATTAGAGTGTGTGGGTCTTCATCCTTGAATGTGCATTAATTCCTTATGTTGTATTGATCAATGGACAAGGAAGGACCACAAACCACACACCTTAATTGTTTTATGTGGTAGGAGCTATCAGTTTCTAATTGTGAAACAAGACTTTTAAGAGGAAATGGAAATGTGGAGGGGCAATGAGGAAGGGTGAACAAATGGGCCATGTCCATGGCTTCTGCTATGCCATCAAATCCCATAATAGCCAAATTAGGACAGAAAGAGGATTACCACTGTAATATTGCACTTGGCCCTTCCTGTCAGTGTATTTTTCCTGTCAGTGTATTTTTGTCCTCAGTAGGTACTCACATATATGACCCAGGATGGGTGTGAGGGCGGGAAGAGGTTATTACCTGCAGCTGGCTTATACCTGATTTGCATATAGTAGCCAATAAGTGGCCCAAAAGGTTGCTTTTGCATCTTGTATGTTATATTATGCAAGGAATAATATGCACTCAATGAACTTCTAATATCTGGAATGGATTGTCATCTTGTCTACTGAATTTTTAAATGTAGCTGACCAAAACTGTGATTGTTCCCTACACATGCAAAATGAGAACACATTGGATATATAGCCTCACGGAATAGTATTTAGTATGCCTGTATAGATTTTTTGTTTGGTAATTGGCTCTCTTGATTGTCTAATAGAGTTAGAATGAGTCACATGGATAATGGTAATATAGGGGTAAGGAAAGAGGGGTTCTGTCCTTGTTCTGACTAGTTGGGTTTACTCTATATGTGTAAGGAAACCTGAGATGACGTCTGTAGGTTCTACCCATTACAAGATTATTCAAGCAGAAAGGAATCACGTTTTTACCTTAGGTTCGTTATTTTCAGAATCCATTTGATTCAAATCAAAAATTCTGTTACAACCAAAGATATGTTTTTCCCCGCAGGCAGTAACATTGTAGGCTTATTTATGTATATAATATTGTCATGTAGCAAACTTTGGTGGTTGTTTTTATTATTGATGTGCTCTGTACTAGCATTAATGCCAACTCTATGCATATTAGTAAGTCTCTATCAGCAAACAAGTTTTCTTAAGCTGTTTAGTTCCCTCTTCTCAGATGTTCTACTTGATGATGAAGCACATTTTGTTTGACTAAGTGAAGATTTATAGGTCAGTTTCTGCTTAACCAAGTATTACATAATACAAGACTGATGAATCTAAGCAAAAAAATTCTAAGGTATTTAGAAAACTGAAGGTCATGAGTTATGACAACCCAGGCATAGCAAGAATACCAAAATACCACAGGTCCCATTTGTCGAGATATCTAATCCTAGCAACCGCACAGACAACCAACCTGCAACCATCAAGGAATGAGGGTGCTACATACGAGAAGCTGGCATGCAATGGATCTCTCTACTTTTTATTGGTGGCCCAGCAAATTGGATGATGTACAGGAAACATCCACTAAAACCAACCCCGCACTAGCTCTACTACGGCACGAAATATCTAACAACCACTTCACAATCGGTGTCAATTTTCTAACAGCTCCAGCAATGCATAAAACCTTAGCTGAAACTAATAAACAAATTCAGAATTGCAATACAGATGTAAAAACATTAACAAAGTCATAGGGGGGCACTCTATTGAGCCAAGGAGGGTCGACTCTACATGTTGAATCCTTCCAGTGATAGGCTTATGTGAACCCATTACTGACCAATGATACTTCATTCAGGCTGGCTAGATTCTAACTGGATGATTTTAATTGAAACACACAAATTTTAGAGCATATACTTATTGCTCTGGTTTGTGACTACAGCTACAAGTAGCTATAGCTCTAAAGATTTTGCACTGACCTTGCCTTTATGACTTACAACTTCTCTCGTGGGTTATGTGGATGGGACAGGAAATAATTACATAGTGTGAAACTTAGTTTCAAGACGCACTTACATCTGGTGTAACTTACTTAGTATCAATAAATATTTACAGTGCAGTTTCCTTTTGTTTGCTTTCAAGATCCATTTCCATTCCAGCATCTTCATAGTATAAACAAACAGTTGTGGTGAAACTTACTTAGTTTCAAGATGGGTGCATTTAGCAAGAGTCAGCAAGAAAATGGCTGAGCGAATGCTTAATGCACATCTGCAGTTTCTTTTAGGTATGGAATATTGAGGGTATGCACTAGGTTGTCTAGATGTGATAATAAACAGTTGAACTGTTGCAAAGCAGAACCTGGAGAGTATCATATGTGATATATCCACTGTTTGTCCAGTTGCCAGCCAGTGGCTGAGATCCAGAGGTGGGAGAGAGTAGATGAGCTGCTTTCAGTTCCCTCACTTTTCGAAGTAGAGAAATTGGAGAATGTTGTGGTTCATGATCATTGACTGATGGAACTTACAGAATAGATGTTTTTTAGTTGACGCCTTACATGACAATTGACATTCATTAGTACTCATGTGTATGATAGCCAGATAATAAAAACACAGTCGTAGCCTCAGGTATCCTTTTGTCAGTCCAAAAAAAGCAAGAGGAACTGAATCAAGTCACCAAGGAGAGTGTCTGAAAATGAGATAGATACTGTTCCAGTAACTGTGTCTGAGCAAGAGGTCACCCCATTCCTAACGAATGTCATAGGCTTATCTGAAGGCCAGACTACTACACCGGAAAAGGTTCTTACCAGGAAATCTGCAGAGAGTGTTCACCGCAAACGTGTTGAAAAAAGCCATAGAAAAGTATCTCTTCTCACTTTCTCATAAAGACGAATAATTTAAAAAAAATGAAATTGTTTGTTAGCAGAATCTGCATTTGAATAGAGTGAATTCTGAAAAGAACCTAATAAGGTCAAGACATGGAAACTAAACAACATGGGCAGATGCAATATCATTGTCTTATGATTCACCTATGCTGTTGAGCAATCTTTTCATTTCTGCTTGAATAAGCTTCTAAAGAGCAGGAACTACAAGAGTCATCTCGGGTCACCTTCCACATCTTGTACTCAACACCCTCTAACTAGCCACGACAAGGACACAGCACCTTCTCCGTATTCTCTGTATGGCCACTCCCCACACAATTCCTCTTTCCTCAGTCAAGAGAGCACAAATTACCAAACAGGCATATTCATTACTACTCTGTGTGGAGACTACTACATCCAGTGGGTTAGCAAGTGTAAAGAACAAGCCCATTTTTATCACTGCGTTTAAAACCTTAGTAGAGAAGATGACAATTCATTCCAGATATTTGAAGTTCATTGAGTGCAAATTATTTCATAGAAAATATAATACAAGCTACAAAAGCAATCTTTTGGCCACTTATTGACTACCATATGCAAATCAGGTATAAGCCAGCTGCAGGCAATACCCTGTCCCCACCCTCCCTGGCTTGTATCTGTGAGTGCCCATTGAGGCCAAAACTACACAGACAGGAAAAAAGGGCAAAGAGAAATATTGCAGTGTCAACCCTCCTTCTGTCCTAGTTTGGCTATTATAGGCTTTGATGGCATGGCATGGCAGGAGCTATGGTCTACAGGTTCAAAACTCTACTTATGTTCTCCCCCTCGTCAAGTGACCACTAGTTACCTCTGGTCAAGTACTCCCTGGGGCATATCTGTGAGCACCAATCGAGGATAAACAAACAAGGACAGGTCATGCTTGGTATTTTTACAGATCTATCCAGCAAGACAAAAAACTCAACAGCAATTATGTTGGCAGTTAAAAGCAAAAAAATATCATTTGCTTCTTTTTGAACTTCATGTAGAAAATGACAATTCCATTTCAAAATAACAATGCTTCACTACATATATTATATATAATGCACATCTTCAGCATGCTTAGTCCAAATATCATTTCTACTCCTACTTGTAGCTGAAAATACGTTTTTAAAATAATCTATAAAATGTATATGTTTGATTCTGAAGATTAAAGCTGTGGCAGTGTGTGCTGCAAATTTCTAAGGTAAAGGCTATTTCTGAGCCCATATCTTCCTCCAACCCAAAAGCAGACCAATGAATCACTCAAGAACTTCTTTCTACATGTAGGGTGGAGGGTAACTCCATGGGGTTGGAGGGAGCGGAGAGATACCATCCCCAACATATCTGTCACTTGTGTGGTTCTAAATTAAGTAGTTGCATTGCTAATTTGCATTTAGGTGACAGAATTGATATATCGGCCACAAAAAACCTTGTAAGAATGTTCTTCAAGCACTTAGCCTACAGAAGTGGGGACTTCTATTTGAGTGAATACAGTATAAATACAAGTAGTGGTAACAAACTGAATCCTCAGTGACATGTGTGCTTAGAACCTCCTCCAAAGTTTGCCTGCATCACAAGTATTGTGCATATTAAAAAAGAAATGGTCATAATAGTGACTCGTGCCAACAATGCCTAGATTGATATTTGCCACTGTTCTTCATTTCCTGGCCAAGTCCCTTGCTAATTGTGAATGTGACATAGTGTGCTTTTCCTGCAGAGCACATATACTGATATTGAATAGTGTGTGAACTTCCATGAAAAGAACACCACTTTGCTTGGGTGGCCATGCAGGTCAAATTGCACCAGAGCCATGGATATATTCTGTGTGTCATTATACACTGCACCTGCATTTGCTGAGGTGTCTCTAGACACCCTTGTGTGGAAAAGTCAAGGATAACCTTAGACCCTAGCAAACCTGATCAAGTGATAAGAAAGGTATACTTGATAAACCTTACAGATCTTAGATCTGAAACATGACAGCCCAAAATGGAGGTTGTGTCCAGTCCAACACAATGTTTGCCTCAATAGCAAGGGTGTTGTATATTAATCACGTAAATATCACTTAGCCATCATGCAGGACGATAGCCATGTCAAATGCCTCTCCTTCACTCTATGATATACATCATTATATTAATCACATGTGAGAGTGATAGAGAGTGCATGTTGCTATATATTGTACAAGCAGAGAATGATAATCACATAATTATCATTATGCAAGTTTTAAGACCTCAGCTTTATTCATTATCATAATTTCCAAACAGCATGTAACATTACAAATATGGGCGATCAATGTTTCACTTTCTAAGTTATTCTGCATATTTGTATACACAGTTAAGTGTGAGGCACTCACTACTGAACATAAATCTCTACCACTTCAATGGCAATGTCTTCATCAGCTCTTCCCTGATCATGACACTCCCTCATCTCTATATCATCAGTGGTGGGCTGTTGCAGCTGATTGTAGAACCATGGAGGAATGTTAAAGGAGCAGCATGTGTTGGGAGTCCCACAACCAGTTCCATCCCACAGATAAGGATAGAATATATTAACAAAGCCACTTGTACCAGCTGTATCACAAAAATAATCATCCCTCACAAATTGTGCAATAAGTGGGCCAGTATTTGATATAGAAAAGTTGATGCATGGACATTTATAGTTAGAATTCATTCCATCTTCATTAGGACAGCAACAAATGTCCAGATGTGTTGTCTTGGCTGTCCATGAATGAGACTGACACCATCCACATAATAGGTGTCTATGTTTGTACATGGTCACTCATAGCTTGGTTATTAGTATTTGCAAAAGTATCTGGAGATCCCATCTGGTAGGCTCTGATTCTTACACACACCTTAGAATATCCAACACCACCCATAGGGAATGTGTCTGAAGAACAAAGTCCTCTACCTATAAAGTCTTCCAATTTCCTTCACCATTCCAAAGCATCTCTTATTCATACTATTTGCTTTCCAATTCCCGGGACACACAAATTCAAAGAATAGGCAAAACAGTGCACAGGTATGGCTGCTGGATTTACCCTTAAAACTGTGCCTCTACTCATGTTCATTTCTCTTCTATATTGGGTCTACCACCATATGCTTGCCCCCAACATAAATGCAATTGAATGCTAAACCTTATAAGTAGCACTTTAATCACTGTAACTAAAGTCTTGGCTTTTGTATCAGGTACTCGGAATAAGCCTCAGGATTTTTAGAACTTTGTCTGACTATTCACCCAGCGTATTTGTAAGTTCAGCTGTTCAGTAATGCAAATATCAGTTGCCTCATCTGCAGTAACTTAAAACCATGCAGGGCTTCCTTCATTCATTTTTTACAATTACATTGTGTAGAAAATTTAGACCCATAATTGAAATGAGCTCATTCAAAATTTGTTAAAAAGTGTAAAGATTCTCCTTGACCCAGGTTTTGAGACCAATTCATCTTCAAGGCTCCACAATAGAGTTAGATGCTTCAGATTTCCTTTTGACTCAGTATGGCCTAGAAGGGCTCTCACTTGATGAGCCAGAAATTGTATTCACTTAAATTTCACTGCCTCCAATTGTATGTCTTTCTTGAGCTAAACATTTCAATTTTGCCTCTTTATGAGAAAGTGAGTCTGTGTGAGATTTAATGCTCAGTATTAAGTGGCCATTTTCTTGCTGACTGTTGCTGAATGCACCCATCTTGAAACTAAAAAAGTTTCACCACAACTATTTGTTTATACTATAAAGAAGCTGAAATGGAAGTATATCTTGAAAGCACATAAAAGGAAACTGCACTGTAAATATTTATTGAAGTAAGTTACACCAGATGTAAGTGCATCTTGAAACTGAACAAATTTCACACTATGTAACTATTTACTGTCCATCCACATAACTGTGAGAGAAGTTGTAAGATATAGCTATAGGCAAGATCAAGGTTTTTTAGGTTTCTTTAAGTTACTTGTAGCTGTACTAACAGACTCACAAATCAGAGCAATAGGTATATAAAAAGGTAGACCCATGCACTGCTTTCCTGCAAAAACAGAAGATATTCACAGAATTTGTGTTCTTCAATTATCTTTTATTTCTTAGAATCAATCTAGTCAGAATGGATCAGTTATAGGTTCCTTATTTCACTTAAAGGCCCTCACTGGAGGGACTCAACATGTAGAGTCCACCTCCTGGGAACATTCGAGTGTCCCCCTAGGTTTTGGGTTTAATATTATTTTTTATATTTATTGTTTATCATACCTGTATTGCAATTTTGAATTGTTTATTAGTTTCAGCTAAGGTTTTATGCACTGTTGGCATAGCTGCTAAAAAAATCACACTAATTGTGAAATGGTTGTTAGATATTTAGTGCTAATGCAAGGCTGAGGTCAGTGGATATTTACTGTACGTCGTCTAAGTATACTATCAATAAAAAAGAGTAGACAAGTCCATTGCATGGCTAATTTCTGCTAGCACCCTCATTCATTGACAGTTGCTGGTTGGTTGTCTGTATGGTTGCTAACTTGAAATAGGTTAGATACCTTGACCAATGGGATCTATGGTATTTTGAAACCGTCAGGCCCTTTTACGCTAGGTCTGTCATAACCCAGGACCTTCAGTTTTCTAAATTACAGAGATTCATTGGTCTTGAGGTCTGATGTTTAAAGCATAGCAAATGTGCATTTCTTAAAGATTATCTTGGTCATTGCATTGACCAGGAGGGGTTGTATATGATGCCTATGAAAGTGACAGCAATAGTGGACGCTCTTACACCACAAAATGTACATCAGATAAGAGCTTTCATTGGCATGATAAAGGCAAGTTTATTCCAAAGCTGTCAACAATTGCCCACCCTTTAAATATAAATCAGTCCGTTGGAATTGGAATCAAGAATGCCAGCAGGCTTTTGAAATTCTAAAAGGCAAGATGGCGTCGACCGGGGTATTGGTCCATTACGACCAGCTGCAGTTAAAGCTTGATTGTGATGACTCTGCATATGGGGTGGGGGCAGTATTGTCACATACATACCCTGATGGGTCAGAAAGACCAATCGCATATGCTTCCAGGTCCCTCAATATGGCAGAATGGAACTATGCACAAATTAAAAAGGAAGGTGTGGCTTTGAATTTTGGAACTAAGACGTTTCATAAGTATGTGTACAGTAGGCATTTTACTTTGGTTACCGATCACAAGCCCTTATTGGCAATATTAGGGTCAACGAAGAATTTGGCTTAACTTGCAGCTGCACATCTCCAGAGAAGGGCCATTTTTCTATTAGGCTATCAGTATGACCTTAAATTCCATTCGACAGGTGAGCATTCTAATGCTGAGCATTCTAATGCTGATGGGTTTTCACAGCTTCCACTGAGTCAAACCACAGCCCTGGGTGAGGGGTTGCCATGGGGACTGTGATCTTTAATGTGCATCAGATAGAGTCTCTACCAGTCACAGCTAAGCAGTCGCGAGACCAGATAGGACGAGACCCTCACCTGAGTAAGGTGTTACAATACACAGAGTGGGTGGCCTAATAATTATGATTCCCACTAACTTAAAACCTTTCTTCCAAAGAAAAAATGAAGAGGCAGGTTGCCTTCTGTGGGGTGCCAAGGTAGTGATCCCCGAAAAATATCAACCATTAAGTACTAAGGGAGTTACATGCTAGTCGCCCAGAGATTGTGAGAATGACAGGGTCAGCCCGTGTTCACGTATGGTGGCCAACGATGAACACTGACATCGAAACAACCGTGAGAAATTGTCTGTCCTGTCAAGGTATTCAGAATTGACCTCCACTGGTGGTGTTGCATTCGTGGCCATTACCATGTGAGAGGATTCACCTTGATTATGCAGGGCCTTTCCTAGGTACCATGTTCCTCATTGTCGTGGATGCATTTTAAGTGGTTGGAAGTCCTACCCATGAATATATATCACGACTGAGAAAACATTGGGTGCATTAAGAACCTTTTGTTGCACAGTATGGTCTACCAAAGAAGTTGGTATCGGATAACAGACCCCAGTTCAACAGCCAGTAACTTCCAGGAATTCGTGGTGGAAATGGTATTGAACATCTGAGAAGTGTCCCCTTACCATCCGGCAACCAATGAGGAGGCTGAATGATTTGTTCAGACATTTAAGAATGCTCTGAAGGCGGGACAAAACACTTTTTCAGAAGTTATCTCAATTCCTGATGAGATATCGAATCACACCACACACAACCACGGGAGTTACACCAACTGAGTTATTCCTGAGACGAAAGGAGATGCCTAGATGTGTTGAATCCATCTATCGAAGATCATGTATGGAATAAACAAGCACAGCAAAAGAAGTACCACAATACCCATGCTAGATGTCGTAGTCTTGAGATTGGGCAAGAGATACTAGCACTCAATCACCGTGCGGCAACCTAAATGGGTTCTGGAGAAGATCATGGATAAAACAGGGACAGTATCAAACAAGGTGCAAGTGAACAGACAGATCTGGAGTTGCCACATCGATCAATTGTTAGGTTACCAGGGGGTTGCAAATGAAAAGAGTGTTCCACACAGAGAGAATTTTGAGTCAGTCAGAGCAGTTTCAGAAGACATTCCACAAGCAGGATCGAAGACATTGTAACTCCCCATGTTGAAGTAACAAGTTCTGCAGAGGTGACTCCGAAATGGAAACAGTGGACAACTCAAACACAAGTCCGAAAGTGTGGAGCCTAAGTGTTACCTGCAAAGAATCCATTGTCCTCCTTTTAGTTATGAAGCTACTTTCAAATAAGGAGGAAGGAGTGTAATGAATTTGGATTAACACGAGTCATTTCCTGTGTGGCCATTCCATGCCTAATTAATTCTGGTCACATCACCTGATTGTACCATGTGAGCAGACAATGGTTCCTATATATATATATATATATGTGCATTCACCTGATGAGTGAGTCGGTTGTATGAAAGGTAATTTTAAAAACTTGATTGTAAATGGAGAATACTAAAATATATAATGCACATCTTCAGCATGCCAAAATCAATTAGCTTAAAAATCATTTCTACTCCTAATTGTAGCATGAAAATGTAATTTTAAAACTCCCTATAAAATGTATATTTGGGTTATGAAGATTGAAGCTGTAGCAGTGTGTGCTGCAAATTTCTAAGGTACAGGCTATTTCTGAGTTTCAGTGTCCCACCGCCCACCCACAGTCCAAAACTTGCCAAATGATGCAGTCCGGCAAAGTACTACTCAATAACTTAACCTTAATTTCCACATGCAGAGCACAAAGTAACTCCGTGGGGTTAGAGGGAGAGGAGAGGTGGTATCCACACCATTATATTACTAACCCCAACTCGTGCATGGTTCTAAATTAAATGGTTGCACTGCTAATTTCCATTTAAGTGAGAGCATTGATATATTGGTGAACAAAAAACATGCCAGAATCTTTTCTTTAGCACAAAGGAGCAGCACTTAGCAAGCCCGTACCAAGGATTTGAAAGGGGGGGAGGTTTCCTAGTCTCAGATTGCGCTACTAAATGCATTCATGTAGTTTCTCCCAAATGTAAGATTGATAGATTTTCAAATTGAAGTAAGATTACAAATAAGTCTAAGGGGGTGGCACAAGGAAGCTTAACATAAAAATAACATGTACAATAGCATAAATTATCCAGCTAATATGTCTGCAAAAGGCATTCTATGCTGATACTGTCCAACAAAAATGTTAATAATGTCATCCAAGTTCAGCTCCATCCCATACTTGATGTGCATGAGTGCTAGACCTGTCATTCTCTCTTGTCCCATAGTAGAGCGGAGGTAGGTTTTGAGGTGACAAAGGACACTGATGCTGCACTCATCACACTCGCAACTTGTCACAGGCAATGTACAAATTAAGCGCAGAAGTATATTAATGTGACTCATTAGCATGTTCAAGAGACTTTGAAGGTGTATCTGGAAGTCTGCCTTTTTCAGCTAGCTTCCATTTGCAATTCCCCAAATGAAACTCTTGTTGTAGAGTTGAAGGACTAGGGAGGTCATCATGATAGTATTCTATGAGCTCCTCCACCAGTGATGAATCTTCCTCCTGGTCTGTCATGAAGACAGATGGAACAGCCATCAGAGAATCTGTTGTTAAGATGAGAAACGAAGTCATCAAAAAAGGAATTGTTGATCATCAATTCTATAGTACTCATCAGGAGTGTTTGAATGCATTCTCCCTATTCGTCTGGTGGATACATCTCCATGGTCACACTAATGAGTCATACAACTTTTTATGGTAAGTGTCAATATTACTATGCACTTCACTGAAGGCTTTTGAATGTAGCAATTTCATTGTAAGCACTACAGATATCCTCGGATTGCCCTTGCAGAGAAATGCTTAGGCCTTTAATGAAACCTAACCCAGCCCATGTTACTTCTAAAGACATCAAAAACTGAAACTGAGTAATTGAGATCAATAGTGCTGATGCAATACAGATGAAGGTGCTTAAGTCGATGTGCTATATATAAATCCAGAATTTACAGTAGCTCCTATATGAAGGGGGGGGGGGCATTTCCGGGCAACAGGAAACACCCCTGGGTATGGGCCTGGTTAGCCTGCAGTGGTCCCATGAAAATTAATTTTCTTCTGTGGCAACCATTGACATATTCAATAACCATGCTAGCCACATAAACACTTATTAGCACCAAATGAAAACACTTGTATAAAGCATGACTTACTCTGTACACTCGTAATTTCAACTGCCTAACACTTTGAAATAAAGAGTCACACGTCAGCCAGTTCAGGCACTCAGATGTTTAGTTTTAGGCATTCCAATTTTAGCTGCATGTAATTTTGGCATCTTTGTACCTAATTAGTATCACAAGAGAGCAGAACACAACAGAGAGGTCTATTTTTATATATGAAAGTCATGCAGTAAAGTGCACAGAATTTATGGAGCTCCAGAGTAATTTTTTTATTTCATGATATTAATGAGATTAAAATGTGGCATGGCTGATAATTACTTACTATGAGATTTGGTTGAAGTATATACATAATTATATAAAGAGAGAAATAGAAGTACTCTGATGGAGAGTTTGGTGGATACTCATGGCCATAGTTGCCTGCTGTATAATATAGAACCTCAGCCATGTCCAGTACCTGTCACATGCCTAATGATACATACATGTAAGTCTGATGGTGAACACATGCTGCTATAGCTGTACATAGCTATGATGGGAGAGGTAGGCACACACTATCATCAGGCAGGTGGTCATTCTGGTCTAATAATTATAGAGTTTCCAATTTTACAAATGTGATGACATTTCACTTTCTAAGTTGTTTTAATTATAGAAAGTAAAAGTGTGTGGCCCTCACTAATGAATACACATCACTACAACCACAGAAGAAACGTCTTTATTACTTCTGCCCTCATCACGACATACTCTCATTTCCATATAAATAATGGTGGGCAGTAGCAGCTGCTTGTAGAAGGAACAGTGTTAAAGGAACAACATGACTTGTGTTCTGAGGACCACACCAGCTGCATCTCACAGATGGTCATCAGCAACAACTGTGTTAGCTTAGACTCTTGCCTGTAGTATCACAGAAATAATCCCAACCAACAAATGGTGGGATTATGAGGGACATTTTGACCTATTATGCTGTTTACACTCCTAGTTTGCTCCGACCAATGTCATGATGTGCTCTCTTGGGGCCTTCCAAGCATGAGACTTATACCACCCATTTCATGTCACTGTTTCCATATCCAAAAGCATCATGAAGTGTATGTCAAACTCACTTCTCAAAATAGCTTCCAGGAGGCATTTAAATAAAAAGCACCATATATAGGATAGAGCATAACTGATGAACTTGATGATCAAGTCAATTTCCTTGACAAGAGTTTGATATTGAATACCATATTAGGCATTGGAGATGCATAGCTATACTCTTCTATGATTATTTCTAAGGTTGATGTCATTCATCTTTTGAGTATGTTAGATTTGTGACTTGGTTGTCTCAGAGTGAATTCCTGATGGTCAGACACATACTTAGAAGAAATATGGCTGCATGCTTTTATGACGAGACATTACATACCCAATCTTTATAGAAGACTTGTGGATATGACCTCTTGACCATAGACTTGGTAGAGAATGTTGGCTCTACAGTTGAGAAGCATTGTTAAGAATCGGTTTCCAGTTTCTACGTGATGGAGTGTAAACTGAAAAGAGGTCATCATGTTAGGCACTCCACCCAGTAACAGAATTAGGCTGTTTATGAACTGAAGATATCTCTTGTGGAAGGATTGTGCACTGCTCACCAGCAAGTTATGAGGGGAAGGGAAAGGGGAAGTGCTGGCTCTATTCAGCCAAGTGCAGGAGGGACATGCCTGCTTCTAAGCACAGGGGAGATTGAGTTGTCACTGTTTCTTAAAGCACGATCCCCTGTTTCTCCTTAATAAATTGACATGAAAAATCATGTCCCAATCCTGATGGAACTAAATTATTGCAGCTAATGTCAAGATCAAAGTACAGGCATGAGGTGTTGTGAAGGTAACAATACCCACACAGACAGTTACGTCCATTGCAAAACTTTAATAGGACATGATGAAGAATTTTACCGATATGACCTTTCAATATAAGAAATATTGAACCCATATTCACTCAAACAGAAGTTGCACCCTGAATAGAACCGATAATGATTATAGTAATTACAATGTACTAGTACCAGCATGCAGTCAGTAAATCTCTTTGCTATATTGTAAAAAGTTGTCAAATTGATAAAGAAATCCTTCCAAATCTGTAAAGGTTGATGGATGAAGAGATCAAGGATGATAGAGCAGCAGCTTTAGCTATTCTTACCATTGCTGAAGCTCCTCACCAGCTGTTGGAAGAGTGTGACAGTGATGGAGAAGAGCCATTCACCTCCCAGGAGGATGAGGATGAAGAAGAGATTGAACCAATAACATGACAAGGAACTCTATAATTGATCGCAGCTTGCTCTAAGTCTATGGTGTACACATACAAGTGGTGGCAACAAACTGAATCCTCAGTGGCATGTGTTCAGAACTTCAAGAACACCACTTTGTTGCATGCTCATGCAGGTCCAATTAAATGAGAGCCGTGGAGTTATATTATATTTTGTGTGTGCCATAATATTGTTCAGCTGCATTTGCTGAGGTGTCTCTAAGACACTCATCTTTGGAAAAGTCAGTGATAGACCGTAGTAAACCTGATTAAGTGATAAGGAAGGTAAACTTGATAAACCTTTGACCACATACAGATCTTAGCTCCAAAACATGGCCATCGCCAAAATGGAGGTGGTATCCTAATATTTTTGCATTTAACCTGTCCAGTCCAACACAATGTTTGCCTCAATTGCAAGAATGCTGTTGTTTGATCATGCCAATATTACTTAGCAGGACCATATCCATGTCAAACACCTATCCTGCACTGTATGATTATTTTAATCACATTTGAGAGTGATGGTGAGCACATGTTGCTATATATAGTACATAGCTTATATATAGAGAATGATAATCACATAATTATCATCATGCAAGTTTTAAGACATTGGCTTTATAATATGTTTAATTTTAAAATAGCATTTTACACTACAAATATTGGTGATCAAATAGCAGATGTTTATTTGCATAGTTATAATTATAATTAGGTTTGTGAGGCAATCTCTACTGAACATAAATCTCTACCACTTCAATGGCAATGTCTTCATCAGCTCTCTCTTGATTACGACACACCCTCATCTCTATATCATCAGTGGTGGACTGTGGCAGTTGCTTGTAGAACCATGGAGGATTGTTAAAAGAGCAGCATGTGTTTTTAGGACCACAACCATATCCGTCCCACAGAGGGTCATCGGCATGGAATGTTCTAGTAAAGCCACTTGAAGCAGCTGTATCACAGAAATAATCTTCACTCACAAATGGTGGAATAAGTGGGTCAGGAGTTGATATATCAGTGTTGATGCAGGGGCATTTGAAGTTAGGGTTCTGATCATTTTCATTAACAGCAGCAGCAAATGTCCAAATGTGCTGTCTTGGGTACTTTCCATGAGTGAGACTTACACCATCCACATAATAGTTGTCTATGTTTGGATTATAAGTCTGTCGACCACTGTTAGAGGGTGGATTAACATCTCCAAAAGCATCTGGAGTTCCCACCTGGTAGGCTCTGATTCTTCCACACACCTTAGAATATACAACACCACCCACAGGGAATGTGTCTGAAGAACAAAGTGGTAGATCAGAGTTCTCTGTTCCACATGTACGATGTGGAGTTGTCCTCAGTGTAAGACTACTAGGACACGGGGTAGTGTTGTCTGTCATGTCCAGTTCAGCCACTCTCATCCACCCTCCAGTGATATTACCACATGACCAGGTCATGTTGCAGTAGACATTAATAGAGGATCCATTGGAGGATCTGATCTGATACATGCCAGAGGGAGAAGAGGGAGAAAGTTGCTCAATAGCAGCACAAGATGCGAATGCTTGTCCAGTTTCATTTAAAACATCCACAAGAAGAGCGTCTTGAGTTATGTTATTATCTCCAGTAGCTGTGGCAATAATCTGATCAACAAAGCTGAGTGGGATAGATGTGCTGTTAGTAATATATTCGAGGTAGTTGGTGACCTGCTTATCAAGTCTAGTGAAGTTGGTGGAAGTGCAGCTCTGTACCTGCAGAGCTAGCCTGCTGACATTAGCACTGAGTCTATCATTTAGAGCATCAAATTCAATTTCGAATTGCATATCAACAGTGCTCTTTATCACTTGAACAACTGCAGACAGCTCAGATATGTTGATAGAGTTGGCCGTGATTATTTCCTTCATAGGTGAGGTAGGCTGGAGTAGAGCTACTTCAGCACTGAGCTTGGAAATCTGCACAAATGCTACAATAAAAGCTATACCTGCCGCAATAAAGAGAGAAAAACCTACTAGCAATGTTATTATGCAGATGAGCATAACTCCACACTTTTTTGTCTTTGGAAAATCGTATTTCTTGCTCACTTTATCATTATCACTCAAGGCTGAACTCTGCTGTATTTTAGGAGGTAATCCTTCTTGAATATTGGCTCTGTTAGCTGATGATCTATCCAGCCTAGAGTACATAGGAGCTGAATGATCATCATACAACACTGCAGAGTCTTCAACTTTTTCTGACATTACAGTATTAGAATAAACACTCTCTTCGCAATTGAGAACTTCATAATTTTCTGAAAAGGTCTTCTCTGGAGTGGCTCTGGATATCTTGGTCTTATCAACTACAGCATACATAGGAGCATCATGTACTAGAGGTTTCATAGGGATCTTGGGAGGAGAGCGGTACTTTTTCTCGGTCTTGTCCACCACAGCATATGTGATGTCACAATCCTCAGCTACATCACCACTCATCTTCAAACACTTTAGAGACACGATAAAAATGTGTAGCTACTTAGCAGCATTTGAGTAAGCTAGACTCAATGTCAGACTGGATTCAGGATGGTTTCCTGAGACTTTTATCATCTATCAACAAAACCACAAAGGGATTTCCGATTGCTGACCATTATCAATTAAGAATGCCTTTATGAAAGCTGTGGAGTCTGAGGGAAAAGCAACTATTCAATAACTAATGGCAGGTGCCGTGTTTCTAGTAGCAGATTCAACATTCACCACTGCCGGCTATTATGTATCAAGCAAATGTAAGGATCATTTTAACCCCTTTATTTCCCTCATATTGTTTTTCAGCCGAAATGGCGCATTTGTGTAGCTCATTGGCAAGCAAAACAACCTCCTATAATGAGTTGAATGGGGGACTGTCACATATCTCTGTATCTGTGTTCTATATATAGGTTACCCATAAAATACATTAACATTTCACCAGCTTTAAAGTGTTCATGTAAACAAGGAAATGTTCATCTTATTTGGAAAAAAAAGAAGAGAATTGGCAGAAGATTCAAAGAACAAGGAAAGATAACTGGCTCTATAAAGTTGTGCAACCTTGCATTAGTTTGGTAACATATATAGAGAACACAACAACTATATTAATTGGATTGATGGGCTCTAAAAGGAATTAATAAAACTATATCCATGTAGACCCAACCATTATTAACTTCTATACAATGTATTGATAAAAGGTTGGAAATTAATTAGTGTATTTCATTTTAATAATAAAGGTTCATCTAACAGGTTGTAGTCTGATGGAACAGTCTTGCTTATTTTTTGGCTATTTTTAACAATATGGGGGAAGGTGGGGGGGGGGGGGGGGGGAGGAGAGGAAAGGGAAACTATAAATTGCAACAGCTGTTCATTCAGATGGCGACTATCCTAACAGCAGGGGCATGTACAAACACAAGTCAATTTTAACCCTCATATCCTTATGGATGGTACTGATAAATCCATCCCAAATACAAGAAAAGGCAATCTGAAAGCTGAGGCTATGCATGAGCAGGTTTAGCAACTAAGAAGCAATAGTTGGAAGAATACTCGGAACAATTGCTTCTCTGTAAGATTGAGCCCCCCTGTTCTCAGAACCCACCATATATAATGAACTAGAGCACTGACCCCTACTTGCTGTTTAGCATTAAAAAAATATGTCTGAAGAAAAAACAACTTTAGAGGAAGTGTGGAAGGGGAAATTTATATCATGGCGGAAATCCCCCACCCACTGTGATGGAGCCCAGTACATGCACCAGTGCATCACCAATTTTTTTTATATTATGACTTCACATATTACATCACAATAGAATAGTTGTGTTGCACAGCAGACAGGAGACATGAGCTATACACACCCCTTGATTGGAGTTAATTTCATTTTCAGGTGCCTTCACAGAGACCAAAAATACTAACCATTAGAGATCTCTACTTTACTCATGCCACTGACAAAATGATGTACTGTACACAACTAAGATGTTAAATTAGATATTGACTGCTATAGGCAGACTGGCGGCCAACATTCTAAACACTCAAATAGGGATTTGTCATAGTACATGTAGTATATAGGAATGTACTCCATATTATTTTTATATCTCCCTACAGAAGAGTGAGCCAAGTCAGTGACTGCCAAGCAAAGAATGCATAGGACAAATATAAAACAATTGAGGCAACTACATTACTACACTCCCACTTAGCCAATCTGTGTCTAGGGTTATCTTAGCAAACTGGTTTCTTTGGTTTTCATGTAAAAACACACCTATTGTGTTGCATTCGGGATATAATCTTATGCTGTATTGCTATAACTACCATGATCTTCATGTACTGCTCTCCTTTCTGCTTGATTTATTTGCAATCAGATCCACACCCGAGACAAAACATTGCTAGAACCTAGAGTATACATTTTTTGTGTCATGTACAGGGTATACCTGTATACACTTAACCCAGAGCCAGCTAGAATCTTGAAGTCTTGTATAGTTCAGTGCAGCCACATTCCCAGTTAGCCATGTAGAATGCAGTAATACAACAGTGTCATTGGCAAAATTGTATATATAAGCATGAAATGTGCAATAATTACAATAAATATCAGAATATTGTAGCTACATGAAATTGCCACAATGAATAAATAATTTAGCATGATTCCAGCACGTTGTTCAACAGTTCCTCCTTCATAGACAGCAGACACAGTTTTATTTCATAACCTGAGTTCTCTCTTATAGTCTTTGATATCTCCTGACGAAGTGTGGACTCCACAATTCTCGCATACCAATTAGCTTGGGCCACCTACAGAGAGTAACAGCATGAGAACCCCTCCCACAACTTAACCAAATATTATTAGTTATCATGCAGGGTTGGGTGGGATAATCCGTATCACACAACATATTTATCACACAGGTTAGGAAAACAAAAATGTATTGGGGAACAGACATTCAAATGCGTATTTCTATTATGGCAAAGAGCCTGACAATGTCATAATCTTTACACCACCAGCACGTGACTGTCACATGTGTAGTACCTGACAAGCCATGCAATCTCGCACATGTGTAGTACCTGACAAGCAATGCAATCTCGCACATGTGTAGTGCCTGACAAAGCCACACCATATTCTTTACACTACAACAACTTGACTCATGCCAGGCAATAATCATTACATAAACCAGGTGATGCGTATTACAGACCAGATACTGATCAGAGGGTTGATATGGGACTTCATGTTATGATGAAGTAACATCCATCCTACTCGGGACCAAAAGGTGTTCTGGAATATCTTTTTTTATTCAGTTTTCTTAAAAGTGGCTAGGGCCACTCCTATGACAGGGGAAAGGTCTAGTGCTCTTTCATGGCACCTACAAGTACAAGCCCACCTGAGGCTTAATATTCCGGCTGCAATGAAGGTTGCTTTTAACACAAGATGGTATCGTACACAATCTCAATATAAAATACGTTGGAAATAACCTCTTGACCACAGACTTGGTATAGATTGTTGGCTCTTGGTAGAGTTGAGAAGTGGCATCCACAAATTATTCCTTGTTGAGAATGAGTTTCAAGTTTCCATGTAATAGACCGTAATTTTGTAAGAGATCACTATGTTAGGCAATCCACCCAGACAGAATTCAGCTCTTTATGAACTGATTAACATAAGAAATCCTGGACCAGTATTCACTCGAATAGAAGTTGTACTCTGAATAGAAGTCTCACTTAATAATGATTATAGAAATTTCCAATGTACTAGCACCAGCATGCAGTCAGTAAATCTCTTTAACTACATTGTAAAAGCTGACGCATTGATAAAAAAAATCTTCCTATATCTGAGAAGGCAGTTGGGTCTGAAGATGGAGAGATTCACTGCCTATGATAGAGTAGCAGCTTTAAGTTTTCTATCTTTTCTTGAAGTTCCTTGCGAGATGTTGGAAGAGTGTGACCATGATGGAGAAGATCTATTTGCATCTGGAGGATGAAGGTGAGTTTGAACTAGACCCAACCATCGTTTAATAATAATAGCAACAAGGAACTCTTGCAGCTAACTCTGGCCTTACCAAATCAGAAGCAAAAGGTTGGCTTGTTTGCACTGTGTAAGCTTGTTAGGCTAAAATAAACAGGAGTAGTGACTTCTATTTGAGTGAATAGTGTATATATACAAGTCATGGTGACAAACTGAACCCTCACTGACATGTGTGCTCAGAACCTCCTCAAAAGTTTGCCTGCATGACAAGTATTATGCATATTAAAAAAGGAAATAGTGACTCACCACAACAATGCCTAGTTTAGTATTTGCCACTTTTTTCATTTCCTGGCCAAGTCCCTTGCTAATTGTTGAATGTGACATATATAGTGTGGACATAAAGCTTTTCCTGCATAACACATATATACACTGAAAGCTTGAACAAAAAAAATGTCAAAGAAAAGGAAGTACAATGAAGACTATGTAGCCTTTGGTCTTACTTGCATAATCGTCTTTTCAAGATCTTTTGGCACGAAATGGGAGCAGAACATGAAGTTCTTCTTTACCACACAGAAGTCCACACTGGCTTTCCAGAGGACAAATTTTGAAGCGTTTGATGGAACTTAGGGCATTTTTTTTGAAAGAAAAGAATGCCCCACTCTCTGAACAATTTGAAAGGGAGGAGTTCATATATGACTTGGTTTATTTGGCAGATTTCTTTGGCCATATGAATGAGGTGTGTCTTTCGATGCAAGGCCAAGCAGTCACCATTATAGATGCTGCTGAAACACTACAAGCTTTTTTGGCCAAACTGCCACTTGGGAAGAGGAGACTGGAGGCACACAATACAAACTTTCCAATATACTTGAGGAAGTGCTACTGCCAAGTGGAGTAGAGAGAGAGAAAGCACTGTCGGTTTCTCTGCATACAGAAATGTGCAGACACCTGGAAACCCTGCAGAACACTTTCAATGGTTACTTCTGCTCAGATGACCTAAAAGTCGAGGCATCCTTTCCTTGCTGACATTAATCAAATTAGTGATGCCGACCTTGCCAAAGATGATCTTATCGACTTGAGAACAAAAGAAACGATACGGTTTGAATTCAACAAAGAATGCCTTGGAGATTTTTGGTGCTCCTTAACACAAGGCTATCCTCACCTAGCAAAGAGGGCTATGGGGGCTTTGATACCATTTGCAATCACGTATCTTTGTGAATCAGGATTTTCAGCTCTCGTTACAATTAAGACTAAAAGTAGAAATCAATTGGATGTTAGACATGACATGTGTGTTGCCTTATCAAAGACAACTCCAGAATTTCATAACAAACAGTAACAACATTCTCATTGAAATGTATTTTAGAGCGGACATGAATAATCTTTTTCATTTTTTTCTTTTTTGATTCAGACCTAATGTATATATGTTAAGAAAATCACCAATACATTCTTTCCAAATTGTTTATTGCATTTTTCTGGGGAGGGGGATCTGTAGCTTTTGCCAGACTACCAAAAGGGTCTGTGACTAAACAAAGAATAAGAACCCCTGGTTTAGATGATAAATGGTAAAGCATCATTGCTGTGGTTTACACGGGTAGAGTCATGCTTCCTATCTTTTTTAACCAATCATTCCAATAGAGTTAATTAGTTTTGTTCTTGTGTAATTGATGTTTAGCAAATGGAACCTTCACAAAGGTGCAAGGTGCACACAGAGCCCTCATACCTGTAAGATAAGTATTGTGTTAATATTTACACACACTGATACTCCATAGTATTACATTCTGAGCATCACTCTCCAACCATCTGTCAAATATATGTCTGAAAGAGTGCATTTGTGCATGTTTGTGTGTTTGTATGTATGTGTGTGTGGTAAATATTTGTGTGCGTGACTTTATTTGTGTTGTGTGTGTGCATGTACACAACACAAATAAAGTCATGCACACAAATATTTACCACACACACATACATACAAACACACAAACATTGTGTGTATGTGTGTGTGCATGTGTGTGTCTATGCATGTGTGTGTGCATGTGTGTGTATGCATGTGTGTGTGTGTGCATGTGTGTGTGTGTGCATGTGTGTGTGTGCATGTGTGTGTGCATGTGTGTGCGTGCATGTGTGTGCATGCATGTGTGTGTGTGTGCATGTGTGTGTGTGTGCATGTGTGTGGATGTGTGTGTGTGCATGTGTGTGTGTGTGTGCATGTGTGTGTGCATGTGTGTGTGCATGTGTGTGTGTGTATGTGTGTGTGTGCATGTGTGTGTGTATGCATGTGTGTGTGCATGTGTGTGTGTGCATGTGTGTGTGTGCATGTGTGTGTGTGTGCATGTGGGTGTGTGCATGTGTGTGCGTGTGCATGTGTGTGTGTGCATGTGTGTGTGTGCATGTGTGTGTGTGCATGTGTGTGTGTGTGTGCATGTGTGTGTGTGTGCATGTGTGTGCATGTGTGTGTGTGCATGTGTGTGTGTGTGCATGTGTGTGCATGGTGCAATGTATGCATGTGTGCATAGCCTATGGAGTGTGTGACTGACTGTGTGTATGATGTGAGTGTGTGTAGTGATTGTTTTGTGTAGCCTGTGTGTGTGCCCTTTGTAAATGGAGTGGTGTATGTTCACAGTTGTGATTGGTTTCTACAGTGTGTTCGATTGTGTGTGTAGTGTGTGACTATGTCGTGACTCGTGTGTAGGCATATGGGTGTGACTATGTCGCGACTCGTGTGCAGGTGTGACTATGTGTTTATTATTATTATTATTATTATTAATAAGACTTTACAGAACAGTAGTACCAATAAATATGTGGTGATCATGGTTGTGAGACTATGATTGTATCTTGCTAGGACTGGTCTGATGGTCTGATGGCATTGAGCCAGCAGCCATAAAAGTAATCTTACAAGTAAACATTTGGCCAAACAATTATAATTAGCTAGACAAAGTCTGAGAGAGGTGTAGAGGTGTTTGGAGGAGATGGGATGCTGGTGCATTTGTAACAGGGACAAGCGAAGTGGAATGAGCAAGGATTGTCCGGCTCAAAGTGACTTTCGAAATGAGACCACAAGAATTTCTTGAGTTGATGGACGATGGTTTGTGTAGATAGATCCAAGTTGATGGGAGGGAGTGCATTCCACAAACAAGGAAATCTTCTGAAATAGAAATTACTTGATAGTTTTGTTCTAGAAATACAGTGTTTCAATTTGTTAGAGCTGGCTGCTCTGGTAGAGCCTGTGACAAGAGATATATAGTCACAAATGTTGAAGGCACCAGAATTACAATGAAAGGATTTGATAAAAAATGTGATTTCTATCAGTTCAAATTGCATCATTAGAGGCAGGAGATGAAGAGTTGTTAACCTAGATTTATAGTCCGAGGTATAATCTGAAAGGATGAATTTTGTTGCTCGTCTCTGTATTTTCTCAAGATGGAGAATGTCCTTTATGAGATGGGGGTGCCAAACAGGAGAACAATAAGTTAGTTGAGACCGCACTAGAGAGATATATAAAAGCTTTCTTGCCTTGACCGAAACCACAGCTGATGGTCCGACGTAGTAGACCAAGAGTTCTATATGCTTTTTTGCTCAAGTTGTTATAATGTTCTTTCCATGACAGATGAGAGGATATGATAACTCCTAGGTCACGGTGAAACTCCTTTGCAATAATCTTCTTGTTATTTATAATATAGTTTGATTGTAGAGAATTATCTTGTCTGTTGAAACTAAGAAGTACATTCTTCGGCTCATTAAACGAAAGTTTCCATTCTTTGCTCCAGGCATGGATAGCATCAAGGTCATTTTGAAGACATATATTATCTAGGGGAGAGCTGATCTGTTTTAGACACTTGGCAGGTGTCATCCGCAAAGAACAAAATAGAGGAGTGAGGTGAAGTATGTGGAAGGTCATTAATATAAATAAGAAACAGCTTTGGCCCCAATATGCTTCCCTGAGGCACACCTGATAATACTGGAAGTAATTCAGAAACTGCTGCAGAGATGGAAACACATTGTACTCTCTGAGATAGGTACGCGCGGAACCACCTCCAAAGATTATCTCTAATGCCAATATTCCATATTTTCAGTGGTAACTCATTGTGAGGAACACTGTCGAATGCCTTCTGAAAATCCAAGTACAGGCAGTCTACTTGATTATTACAATCAACTGTATGATGAAATTTAACATAATGAGAAGCTGTTGCAGAGCCGAGCGATTTGGAAGAAATCCAAACTGATGTTTGGAGATGGACTTCTCTACAAAGCCGATGAATTTGCGGTATATAAGACGCTCTAGAACCTTAGAGACAGAGCACAAAAGTGAAATTGGTCTATAGTTATTAACCTTGGATTTTTCACCAGATTTGAGGATTGGAATAATGAGGTGAGTGCGCCACTCTTTGGGAAGTACCTCATTGGATAGAGAGAGAGAGAACAAGTGACAGAGAGGTTATAAAGTGCAGATGCACAGAACTTCAGAATCTTTGGGCCTATACCGTCAATACCCATGGCTTTGGTGATGTCCAGAGAAACAAGTTCTTCGTAAACATCAGAGTCATAAATGCTTAATTGACTGAGTGAAGTAGCATCTTGTTTATCTTCAAGAAGTGGCAGGTAGAAAGAGCTTGTGGTAAAGACGGAGTGAAAATATGAGTTGAATAAAGTTGCTTTTTCCTCATCGGAAGTAGCCAAGGTTGAATTTAGACCAACAAGTGGGGGGATGGTACCACTTTTAGTACAGCTACGTAGGTATTTGTATATCTTTGGGCTGGAGGAATAGGCAAAGTCATTAATCAGGTTATTCTCATACTCTGATTTTGCTGCGGTACACTTTCATCCCTTATTACAGTGAAGATGCATATCGAGAACCCACTTAGCTGGATTCCATCAGAAGTTCTTAAACAAACTTAAGAAGGCTATAACCAGCAGCATAAAAACCGCTAATAGACAATACTGTGCATCTTGCATGCAATATATGGATGTAACTATATTAAAAACTTCTTTACAGTATAATATATGACAAGTCAATGTAATAATATTATAATACCAACACTCCCAGGGGATTGAAGAGCAATGTATTGCATAAGAAATGTTTTATACCTCTTTCATAATTCCTTATAATATATAATTGCTAATCTAGTGTGTGCTATATACCCAGGGGATTGATGAATTGACAAAAGTGGAAATGATGGAGCAGAAAAGAACAAACATATTAGTATAGTTATAACTGAGAGAAATAAAAATTTGGTTATTTGCAGATGCTTGCTCTTCCCTGGTCCACACAGCTGCCGATAAATGATAGACATTACATACCAATTAGAATTGGTGAATTCAGTAGGCCATGTAATGGTTATATTGAAGCTGCAATATCAGTTCTGAATGATCAATACAAATGTGCAACTCCCATGTCTCACTCCAACCAGAGCATTTCTCACTCCACTTTAGCATGAAATCTCACACTAAGTAGCAATATAAGTTGAGAGGTCTGCCTATGCCCTAATAAAATGAATGTAGATGCACGAAATGGCAGACAAATGGAAAAGGAGCATAACACCACCCAAGTCATGCACAATGCGAGCAGACTTTGTCAGTCTTTGAGTCTCTCATAGACATCCATCAGCTTGTCACTTGCACAATCTCCAGCCTTTATGAGTTCCTCTGCCTCCTTCTCCAACAAGGACAGAAGCTGGAAGACATCAACCAAGGACCAAGGGATACTGTAATTGTACAGTAATACTAGAAGCAATGAAGCAATTTTAAGTCAAGTTGACAAAAAGAAGCAGACTGAAAATCATGCTGCATCACACTGCTTTGTCTTGCATGGTATTGCTGAACTTTGCAATACATCAATCCACAAATGGAGAGCAGCTTCACCTGAGGTAAGAGTGCAGATTATTCCATAGAGAATATATAATATTTCTCCACTATTTAATATGCCACTGAATACCTAGTCACCCACTACCCCTCATGCCATATTAGTGCACACAAACACAGTGCTCATATTGTGACAACACAATGACATGCATAAATTATTTGTCATTTAGGCGTGATCCATTCGTTTGACCTTTACCCTCTTCCTGATCCCACCCCCCTCTCCTCCCTTTCTTCTATATCAGTGCTATATAGTGACCTTGAAGCCACTGATAACTCAACCAATATAATAAAATTAAGATGCATTGTTTGTGTTCCATCAGCATTTCCTTGTCCATTAATAAACAAACCCCAATATCCATCCCTGTGTTTATTATAGTAATTCTTTTTACACGTCTGACATGCTGCTCCTTTAACAATCCTCTATGTTGTACATTTAAAAATGTCTTCCAATTTTTACTGTCTTTTAAATAAATTGAAAGTTGGAAAAATGCAGGACATTAAGAAGTCGGCGAACTGCAAGAAATCAGTCTTAAAGCTCAACCTACTCTTCAAACTACTCTTCAAAAGTAAAAAGAGAGCATTCAATACTCTATTTTCAAGCCTTTATTTCTGAAAATTGATCAATGAAATACACCATCTTTTAATGTCCTTGTACAAGTGATACAAAGCCAGATTTATTAATCTTTCTGGCTCTTGCTTGATGAAATGAGGAAAAGAAATTTTATCAAGAAAAACTTCCTGCACAGTGAGTCAAACTTCTTCTACACAAAGCAAACCACTTTCACATAAAGCAGGGAGTCAAAAAGCATCTCAAAGAAAGCTTGACAGGGATGTACAAGAATCTTATTGATTCCAGAAACTGCTATAATATATGGATCCATATTTGCCTATTTAGTGCAGATTTTGGGACTTTCCAAAGGCCCGGACTGAAATCTTCATCAGAAAATTCATCCAAAAGTCTTAGTCAAATTATGAATACATTTCTGAGGTTCTTGTTTTGTTGCAAGAGCATGTTTTGTTGCAACAACTTCATGTTCACAAGGATCACAGACTAATTTACCATATTTTTTCGCACACTCGAATCAGAAGTGCTCTCAATTAGAAACAATGAAGAGATGCATGAAACTAGATGAAAGAAATGTTCGACATAACTGTAATGGAGGACGATGGCTAGAGTACAACACTGATACCTCAATAACTCTCATCTCTGTGAGATTTGGTGATCGCATGCAACTATTGTGTGCATTACTGCTAGTTATTAATAGAGCACACCCCTGAATCATCATGGAGCTATATAGCTCATGAAATAAAAATGAATGCATGAGAGAAATGGTAATTTATTTGATGTAGCCAACGACTTTGTAGGCAAGGGTGAACATAGACAAGACTTCCGCTGTAGTCAGCAATTCTGCGTACAATACTACCGCACTAAGCCACACCTAAATCTAACCCACTTCCTGGCCTGACCAATTTAAAATTACCCAAGAAGCCTCGGTAGCGATACAATTATCACTTCAGACCATCAGCTTGCTAATCGAAGTCCTAGAGAATTAACATTCCCACCAGTCTTAAGAGCATGCAGAAAACCATGAATGCCTATGTACATGTGTGTGTGTGTGTGTGTTTGGTGTATGTAGTTGCGGTGCCAACAGTTTAGTGATAGGTAACGTTTCTGCCACATAAGACAACTATTCAGTCATGTGATTAATAATGTGTTATGCACGTCGCAATACATGTGCTACATGAATTCTAAAAGACATAACAAGCAACCATGCACCTGGCTATGCAGATTAGGTCAGAGTTGATACATGACAAAATAATGCTTGATTCAGTCATTCTAGGACTCTACTATCTCAAATGAATTACAAACATTTTATGTTGCAAAATGATATCTGAGAAAATAGCCCATTTTGATGATATTGCATGAAATGTATAATGCTGTATTACCTGTGGAAATGTTTTATATTGCATTGCCATACAAGTGCACTAGTTAGAGGATTGCCAGCAGATTCTGTAAACAATGTGAATCCCAGCATGAATTTATGGAAAGTATTTGCTATGTACTTATTAATAGAAGAATGATAATGCATTTATTTAAAAACCAACAACTGTTTTGATTACTTGTCAAAAAGAAATGAAACCAGACTGTACCCATGAGACCACTACTATGACCTAGTCGCATTTAAAATTGTGCATGCCACTTATTTTAAAAATAAATACATGCATAATATTTGTATATGTGAATTCATTTGTTAAGGGGTTGTGGGTAGAGTCTTCTTTCACTGCTTGGAAGCTGCCAAAGCATGTTTTGGGGTACTTAGCTATCTCCCACTTGGTCAAACCCTGATGTAAAGACGCGGCTAACCCTCTGATAGAGGTAGATCCTTGAAGAGGATTTGAAGAGGATTTGAAGATGATTTTACATTTTTTATGGTTGTAGATCAGGAGTCTGAACATTAACCATAACTCTTTCGAGAACCCTCTCACTGATTAGCAAACATATCCCTTCCACTTGGCATATGTGCTCCGCCACATCCACCATGTGAGCAGAGCAGTGTGGAATGATTTCTGGAGAAAATAAAGACCTTCATTACCCCAACGTAGATACTTCAGTTGATACCACATCTGCCAGAGGTAAATTACCACACCCACATGCATCCAGCCCTACCCCACCAAGCAATATTGTACAATACATAGCATCACAAATACTCAACATCTCCCAACTAGCCAGGACAAGGACAGAGCCCTTCCTCTATTATCCCTCTATGGCATCTATCCACATAACTCCACCTTCCTAGACAAGACAATCAAAAAGCAAATTACTACACAAATAATGAAATATATGTTGTGATTACTACTCTGCATGGGCGATTTCATCATGCATGTTCACAGATAACAGTGTAAATATCCACTATTGTTGGTCTCCCACATATAAAATATCAGTAGAGTCAATTATCCGTTTCCAGCTCTATGAAGCTCATTGACTGCAGATTATTCCCTAGACAACATATTATAATCTCCGCTATTTCATATGCCACTGATGCAATGCTTAGCTACCCAACCAGCCACCCATGCTTTATGATTGTCTTAATGTACACAAGCATAGTGGTCCATCCTTCTTCATGAAAGTTCTATTTTTCTGGAAAATAATTAGGTGCTGATAGCTCCACCCACATAAAACAACAAAGGTATTTGGTTTGATGTCCATCAGTAATTCCATGCCCAATATATACAACACCTGAAACTTGTGCATGTTAACAAACACAGACATTCACTTTATTAGCTGCTGATTAGTGTGACCTCAGCATGATGATAAACACAATGTTGTACTTGAGCCAGAATTGTCTAAAACTTAGTTTTACAAATCAAATCTGACCAGCTGAATTGACATGGCTAAAATTCAGCTATTACATTGGAAGCTATCTACTTCAAATTTTTTCTAATTTGACAAATCTACCAGTATTTTGGGTGGATTCTGTACCACTTCCTCACTATATTGGGTAAATCTCTATCTTTGACTAGATTTGCAAAAACTGAATAATAGCGAGATTTCTGATTCAAATTTGTATGCTTTCCCCCTCCTCCTTTTTCCTGGCAACAAATTATGAGAAACACTCTTCCTTCTCACCAACTATGCAGTTTCAAACCACAGAGGTAGCTGGCTAGTCAGGCTAGTTAATCTCTACTTAACAGATCTATGGACAGTTGCCAAGAGATGCTTCGCTTCCTCAAGGATGGAACAAATAAATTGCCAGCTCTTCTTCAATCTTCTTCAAGTATATAGATTGTGCAGCTTTTCATGCAATTTGTATGTGGAGTATAGGTCCAAGTTATCATGATTCTTTGGTGAAACCGGCCTTATCTCGGCAGTTTGGGGCTTGTGGATGGGTGGAGAGGGGATATTAATGTCAGAAATAGCTGGTGAGTTATGAATTGACATTACTCATTATTACAGCTTTAAACATATCTACCAAACTTATCCTACTTTTTGTAGGAACATGGAAGCCTTCCCCCAGGGAGAAGAGTGGGGGGGGAAGCAACCCCCTATATTTTCAGTAACGTTTCATATCATGCACCTGTCTTATAAATACTTGTTGGAGGTGTGGTCTTAGAAAAGGTGTTGCATGAATGATATTCACGGAATCCAGCACTGTTTGCTTGTAATTGACACATGGCTTGTCGAATGAGCCAAGGATTATTACTTCTATAGGTCCCAAATGTGGTATGTATGTTTAATTTTTTTAACACCCCATCTTCTTTTAAATTGCTGGCTATGGAGTTGAGCAAATGCAAAGAGGACAAAAATTAGTTCTAGCCACTTCAGTGTTCTCTCTGCACAAGTTGAACATAAAAGTAAGTTTCAAAGTTAGTAAATATAGTTAAGTAATTTATTTCTAATCAGTCTATATAGAACCTGGAAAAATGTTTTTCTCATTGTACACGAGGATTTACCTCTGTTGCTCTGAATATATACATTAAGTAAATCAGGACTCTCTCTCCTTCCCTTTGGATAGTTTGGTGTGGAGCCCATCAAGCAATTATCAATTATGGAATTTTGTGAATAACTGTGCACATTACACTGCATGATACTCATGGCTGCTTCAGACATGCTGGTGGAGTTCTTGCACTAATGTATCACTTTCTATACATACATGATGGTCTTAATCTTTCTATCTCATATTTAGTACCACTGAGCAACTTTCTGTGTTACTTCAATAAATGTTGATGATAACTATCTTGTTGTGAAGGGAGGGAGGAGGTGAAGGTGCGGTAAAGTAAAAGAAACTGTCATTTTTAAATGATTCAAAACTCATTTTTGCTAAGTTAGTGGTAAAAGATGACTAGTGTGTTTTTGTGCAATAAGACAACGAAATATATGACATAAGGGTGAGGGGATTGGCTAAGTATTGTATCAGTGTTATATTAGATAGAGGGGATCGGGAGAAAAACAATCAAGTTGACATGGCCACCATCAGCCATATCACTTCAAGTTGAGGTCAAATATTACTTTATCTCTGGCATGCTGGTAATGGCAATCGTTAGCGCTTTGGTAAATGTATGTTCGTAATAATGGCTAATTTAGTGCGAGCCACTTATACTGCTATGTACAGATACAGTAAGAGCACACTCTGCTGTAAATTTAAAACCAAACTTTTACGACTAGGGAGTACATAGTTGTGAGGTGTCCAATAAGAAAAGGTAATCATGAGATATATAAAGGTAGGATTAGAGCATATTTGTCTCTTTTTTTTAAACATAGTACTTTTTTTCTTCAATGATTAGGTCTAAAAATGTAGCCAATTCGGTATGCTCTTCACTGATCACTGCCTATTGGTGCTGCAAGAACTGTGGCTTAAATAATACAGGTAATAGCAACAAGCAATTAATATATTATACCCTTACCAGATAGCCAGCCAGAAAATAGGACCAACAACAAACCAAACCCTAATAACACCTAGCAAACTCTCCAAAACCACCTCACCCATAGTTGTCCTATATACACTATTGCAGGCAATGAGGGGTCTGAAAAGAAGGATCCTATGGTAGTTATTCCTTATGTAGCAGGGATGAGTGAAGATTTCAGGAGGGTCTGCAGGAAGTTCAACATCAAAGTTGTTTTCAAATCAGGAAGCACTGAACTGAGTAGAGCGAAGGATATTTTACCAGCTATATAGTATACACTCATGCGTTGTGTACCACATCCTTTGTAGCTTTGGGAAATACTACATAGGAGTGAGAAAGAACATCAAGATGCCGGTAGAAGTATGCTAAAACATTATTTTGTGGGAGGAAGCCACCATTTTGGACCAGGATAGAAGACAGAAGAACTGCTAGTGAAGGAGACATTGCACATCAGCCTAGCACCAAAGTGTGAGTGGTTAATCAAGACTGTGGAATAGACTTGCCTGGCTACTGGGGAGTCATTCTAAAGAGCCTGAACTTGAACACGACCACCATAATTATCCTTCATTCTTTATACATCGTCGTCGTCATCATCATCATCATCATCATCTTTTTTTTGTATTTAAAAAAATTCCTTTCACATCCAGTTTGTGCGTGCTGGACGCATGTGCCGAGGTGTGGTTTTGTAGCACGTAGTGGATAGCTAGCTACCAGTATATAGCAGGCTCATGCGAGTCTTAGTGTCTTGATGAAGGCTAGAGCATCTAGTTGAAAGAAATGTTGAGAGTACAATTTCAAGTTCATTATTGAGGTTACTGTAATGTTAATAATGTCAACTGAGAGTTCATTAACAATACAACTCTGTGTTGGATGTTCACATTCTCACTGCAACTACTGTGTTGAATGGAAGTTTGAAAGAAATCCAATTACCACATTAATCCAATTCCCACATTAATAATAATAAATATAAAATTCATTGACTTATTATTATTATTATTATTATTATTATTATTATTATTATTATTATTATTATTACTGTTGTTATTATTAAGGCCAGCGTTGCCCATTATTTTGAATTTTTTTACAATATTTTTTGGGGGGCTTATATCCTTTCTAAACATCTGTACAAACTGTCTTTCAAATTTGGATGCACAAGTCTCTAGTTATGGTGGATTTTATCCAGGCTCTCACTTACATTCAAAGTACTTACAAAGTAGTGCCCAATATAGTAGTAGCCCAACTTCAATAGCGATTTCTCAGAAACATGTTTTTTTGAAGGTCAAGACAGATATCTCAAGGAAAAATTTATGTATACCTGCTTCATTATATATCATTTTGTAGCTCTATATTTGCTCTACGATTGTAGCGTGGAGTTTTTCAGTTTGGAAGTGCTAGTCCAATTATATAGTCATGTGTATATACCCTAATATGCCCATATTATTGTTGACCTTGTCATGAAAACTCCGTTAGTGTTGAGGTTAAAAAATTTCGCTGGAATCAAGCTTTAGTGGTTCCTCTACTACATCCATAAAAGGGAAGTGTGTATAGGGCATATCTTAGGAGAGGGACATTTTATTGTGACTCTGGTCAGAATTTTTCCAAACCTCTATACTTTACTGAAACTTCTTATAAAGAGAAAGCTCTTGCAGAGAGCTGTATTCTGCTACCAAAATAAAATGTAGGGGAAGAAGGACAACAAAGTTATGGATGTTTACATAAACTATGATAAAATGGGCAACGCTGGCCTTAAGACCGCCGAGATGAGGTTCCTTTTTGGGAGCCTTTTGGGAGATCTGCCATTTTGAAGTACAGGTCAACGAAATGAACTAAAATTAAATTAAATAGATTGCTAGATGCCATTTTCTCCAATACAATTAGAATGGCAATGCAATCCATATGGTGATAACACCATGCATAACCTTTGTCAGCAAAGCAGAACATAATCACACATGTCCATATTTAAGGGAGTGGTTGTATCCTTCAATTTGTGTTACATTAAGTCGTATTGATCACATGATGCTGCTGATAGAAGCACATGTGTATTCCCTGGGACTGGAAGTAATAAATATTATTTTGGGGGTTACCTGGCATAAAAACAAGTTCAAATTCAGCAAACCACAACAGAAATTACATATATAAAAAAATTTATCCTAACCACATGAATAAATATATATATTTATAAATCATAAAATTGACAGCAGTCAACTGTGCCACATCCATCAGCTGGAGAATGAGCTCACTGTTTACTTGTAGACGGTGATAACCTCGCGAATAGCTTGTCTGTCCAAAGCACAATGCGAGATCTTGGATACACAAGCTGTACAGAAAGCCTGTGTGGTTGTAAGTATAATGAATACCAACAGTGCAATCTCTGTATTTGAAGGCATAAACATTTACACCATAAAAAGTACTAATATGTACCATTGATTCTGTTTGTTTTGTGTTTAAAATTGTCCAAATGAAAATATTTTGCTATTATTATTAAACAAGCGGTCCACAGATTTTTTTTCTTCAACAGCTGGGCCAGCTGGGCCAGATTACTAGTACATCAGTTCCAAAAGGAAACTATGAGATCGTTTAGCCATCCAGTTTAATTCTTGAAGCTTTATCTTCTGCCACCAGTGGGCACACAACCAAACATTAGCTGATACACATCCCGACTTACTTTCTTTTCAAACTGCAAAATTGTAGCGGACCAAGTGGAAAATTAGGTTAACTAATACAGTTACTAGTTGAGACTTGGACGAGCTAACAAGTTAGTCAAACTGTACAAGAATGTAATAGATTTCAGACTCTCTGGAAAATCGAAAACTCTCTGTCTCCAAGTAACCAGTCTTATTGGACATGTCTGAAAAACTGAATATGTGTAAAACATGAATAGTACAAGGCAAATAAAGTCTGTAATCCTCCACATTCCTTTTCCCCTCTCATGCACCAATCGTGATGGGTGAATGTTCAGTTTATTGATTTCAGAGAGGACATCTGTATTTGAATTTGCTTTTCCTGCAAAACCTTGAATTGGTATGGTCGTAGAGCCAAGCTGCATCGAGCAAGGCATGAGTTACTCTCCTTCTGGCAATCAAGCCACTATAGTGAGCTATGATGTATGGATCAGGAAGGGTCTTCCCAGTAGATATACAGGCAATGTATGAACTGCCAGTTTATTGCCAGCCACTCTTTATTTACTATGTATAGTTTTTCTCTCATGGTAGTGGCTTGCAACATAGAATGCTATTGCAAAGTCATTCTCATCTTCTCCCTTCTAACTCATATCTACACCCACTCCATGATCAGTTTGGTATGAATAAATAGGAAAATCTGCCAAAAAAATGGAGACAAACACAATTGATCTTTCAATTTACAGAATGCTTGAGCGAGCACACTGTTTGTTCTACATGACTTGATCAGGCTTCAATTGCTTCAATTTTAAGGTTATTTAAAGTGCCAGCAACAGATGTACAATCTTTGATGGATCATCTATAATAGCCAGTAAGTCCAAGGAATACCCTTACTTGTTGGATCTAGGAACTGGAAATTCTTGTACTATCTTTACTTTGCTCTACTCCATTAGAATGTGGCCATTTTCTACTACACACCTCGTGTAGACACAGCTCTTCTTTGCAAAACTGCCATTTTTTTGGTTGAAAAGGAATAATTATTACATACACCCATACATACAAACATAGATATATTTTTTAGGGAACATGTATATAACATAAGGTAGAGTTGTCGATGCTCCAGTCTCCACCCTCCCCTCACAGAGGCTAAATCAATCTCACCACCACAGACATCTGCTCGAGCTGGACATCCAGAATCTTCGGAGGCACACAATAGGTGAGCAGAGCAGGGAGAAACTTAGCCAACATCTGATCCAGTTAGGCAGTCATAGTTTCTTATACATAACTTGAGCAGATTTTCCCATTCCTCCAGAAGATGTAAAAACAAGCAGTGTAAAGCAGTCAAGTTCAATCTCCCTTACTCACTGGTCATAGCCTCCCCTTTTCAACTGCTTATTACTACGACAACATGTTCATAAAGGGAGGTTCTGATAAGTGTGTACAAAGGAATTGAATCCCCTAACATCAAAAACTGCACACCATTTACCATCACCACAAAACCTTGGGTTTAATGTTTAACCGGGCTCCTTCTAGCAGTCTGCAAACCCAGGAACTCACCACCTAGTCACTGAAGATGGGGCTCTATTCCAACATTGTGGCAAGCATGACTTAGTAGACCAGCTGCGATGTCTCTCACTTGATTGTGGCAGATAGTTGGGAAACCCCCATATGTGCAGTTCAAAGAATGGATTAAAGTAATTTTTTGGTTCCAAACACATGGAGCTGAGCAGGACGTCATCCATATCACTAACAAAGAGCATCTTTGAAAGCACTTTTATGTAGAGAGAAACCATGCTCGTCAATAGGAAAGGTGGTGAGCCGGCTGGATGCACCTTTCTCCTTGACAGCATGCTTGGAAGAATTAGAGTTCATTTGCTGTTCTTTCTAGTGCTGCTCTTCCTTCCGTCAACTTCTTTTCTTTTCTTTTTTTGCTCCATATTGTTTGTAGGTGAATTCATGTGGATAGTCGCTTGTTTCTCTTTTAGGAGATCAATGATGGGTGCTGTAACTTTCCTGGAATGTTTATCTGTTTCTGCAGTTGCATTCGAAATAGCCAGGCCACCTAGAAAAGCTATGAGATCCCTCAGGGTTTGATTTAAGTAGCTCTTTGGCCTGTGATAGCTGATAGAAGATGTTGATTGATTTTATCTCCAAAATGTCAGAAATCTCGGGATTTGTGTGGCCATGATGCGTTCATTTACTTTGAAGACCATGGTACATAAGCTGCATATGCCACATGGGGTTGACCAGAACCAACCTTGAAGAGGGTTTCCACCTCCTTCAACAGTGAGACTACCTTATCTCATTTCCTCCATGAGCTGTGACCCCTGTTCCCTCAAAAAGTTCTTCGGCATTGTTTTCTTTGAATACTAGCCAAGTTTTCAAGGCATTGCCATAATCTGGACCTAAAACATTTATGTGATCCCACCAGTCTTGAAGATCATGAAGGTTACCACCAGTAGCAGCATCATCTACATAGAATGTTTATTTGTTGGTGAGACAATCTATTAGTGAGATAGTAGCTATTGCATACATAGCCACTCCAAGTGGGTCACCCTGTGTGGTGCCTTCCTGTGAGAGGAATAGCTATTGCATACATAGCCATTCCTAGTGGGTCACCCTGTGTGGTGCCTTCAGGTGAGAGGAATAGCTATTGCATACATAGCCATTCCTAGTGGGTCACCCTGTGTGGTGCCTTCAGGTGAGAGGAATAGCTATTGCATACATAGCCATTCCTAGTGGGTCACCCTGTGTGGTGCCTTCAGGTGAGAGGAATAGCTATTGCATACATAGCCATTCCTAGTGGGTCACCATACATGTGTGGTGCTTTCCTGTGAGAGGGATAGTAGCTGTTGCATACATAGCCATTCCTAGTGGGTCACACTGTGTGGTGCCTTCCTGTGAGATGGATAGCTATTGCATACATAGCCATTCCTAGTGGCCAGTGGTACTTTCCTGCGAGAGCTGTTGCATACATAGCCATTCCTAGTGGGTCACCCTGTGTGGTGCTTTCCTGTGAGAGGGATAGTAGCTGTTGCATACATAGCCACTCCTAATGGATCGCCCTGTTTGGTGCCTTCTTCTGAGAGGATATTTCCTCCTCTAATGATCAGATCAATGTTACTATGATGTGCATTAACAGTATTGTAACAAGTGAAGGGCAATAGTGTTGAGTATTTCTTAAGGCAACTTGGCAATTTAGGAAGTTAAAAACATTGGTAGCATCAGCAAAATGAGAGCATCTGTATCATATGTGTAGAAGATGGCATATATGGTGTGTAATGCCACCTCCCAGCCACTTTCATGACCAGTCGATAACTGTAATGAACCGGTGACATCCATGATGTCTGTTTTGAGAATTATGGATATTGCTTTCCCCACGATGCACCTAACTATTTATCGAATACTGATAGGCCTCCCTCCAGGGGATTTGTCTAAAGCAATTAATCTGCAAGCAACAAAAGAGGTCGTACCCTCTGGATCTACAAACTCTGTGTACAGTCTTTTTGCTATCGAAGCAATGGCCTCACATAAATCTTTAATTGTATGCCGAAAGATACACAGAACCTTTTCCATCCTGTACCATTGACTCCAGATGGTCCTGCAGCTCCACTCATTTTGAGAACTTCATGTCTAGTGTTGGATCCAGACTGCCAACACAGCACATCAGCAGCCCTGACGTACAAGCAGGAGCCTGCAGCAGAGGCTATCAACACCTCAAGAGTTCAAACAAGACTGGCTCAGAACAGTAGAAGTGTGAACCTCCATTTCTAGAACATTCTTTAGACTTATTATCTCATTGGTCAGACATTACATCCACCAGAATTACTGTATCATAAATGACGTCATTTTGATCAGGGCCCGGGCTGAAGCCCAAGTCTTGGGGTCCTGGCCAGAACTACAGTTCTGGGAAGCTGAATGCAGTTGATCATAATATTTCTTGTCTACATTTTGTCCATAGTTTACCTTTAACTTACCCCCTTGCTCCCTTTCCTTAGAATCATACCAGTGCCCGACCGTTCCAACCTAACATCTAGTAGCCATTTAACATGTCAAATATTACTGGATGAAGTTCTGATGGAGGTGAAGAGCTCGAATTGCAGGTTCCTTAGCAGAGTTTGACAATGAAACTTGTTCTGTAGAAACTGTTTAACTGATTTACCCGAGCCATCACTGCATGGCACAGAACTGTGAATTTGGAGTGGACCACACCTTCAGTTGTTTGTTAAGCAATGTTAGGGCAGCGACTCTTCCGTTCTCCATAAAATTGTTGAAGGAGCTTGGCAAGTTTTCCTGATTGGAACCGAACCAGACTTGACTTTTGGAAAAATCACCTTTGATCTTCCAGGACTAGATCATCAATACTTCCCCTCTTAATAATGGTATTCTAAATGTGCAACATGATCTCAACGTAGATGTGTTACTAGTCTTTTTGAGTAGTAAGGTCATGGCAGCCTTTACAAGAATATTTTCCAGAGCACTTCCATCTGCGTATGCCTTGAATAGTTTAGTCAACTCTTTAATGAATTGTGTACCGCTTGCTAGTGGGTACTTTGAAATATATTCCTCCTCCAGTATTCAATCTCTGCATAATAGCAGGTGTGAGACAGAAAATCCATCCATTTCTGCCCAGGTAAAAGATAGCTCAATGACATGATTGTATAGAGGGAATCTGCAGGTGAATCTGCAGGTAGTGGAGAAGTGGCAGTTTCAGTGTTGTAACTAATACTCCAAGATAACAGAATTTTGGTATTGACATCAGAGTGCGAGAGTGTTAGTGTAGGACTGTTGCCTGTAGTTGTGTTTAAAAAGTTAGCTTTACACAATGAGCTATATGACAGTGTGAGTTGCGACATCCCTGTCAATGTTCTGACACTTCTCCAGACGTATTAGGAGGCACTCAATGCAGATCCTGCTATTCTTGACACATGAGCAGTTCTTGCAATTTCCAGTATCTGTTACAACAGCAGCAAGTCATTCTCAGAATCTGAACTAAAATATTCAAGAAAGCATTTTTTTCCATTTTTTCCCCCGTGCTACTTTGCTTTGAATACAGTTAGACTTTTGCTATCACAACAAAACTAAACAAAAAGAGCTCAACTAAACTATAGAAACACCCAACAACTAGATTAAAAGACTTTTTAGCAGCCGTTCATTGCTCCATGTCTAGTTAACTCTTTAATGAATTAAAGCGAACTGAAGAAGTTTTGTTATTGCCACTTCGATGTGCTTAATATGCCCCTTCCAATAAATCGCTGCTGCAAATTGGAACATCATCCAAATATGCACTAGTGAATGCGTGTAATCCCGTGTAGTAGTACTGTACATCCATCACCTTTGGAAGTTGCTGGTTCCCCTGATAGTCCAAAAGGAATTACACAATGTAATAATTGCAGTTTTTGGTCAATCCAGTTTTTGGTCAATCCTTTTTGTTATTAATATTTGCCATTATCTTGTGGTGAGATCTACAATTGTAAGGTATTATCCTGTCAATCACATACTCAAGTGTGGTTTAGGGTAAGCATCCATTGTGAAATAGAATTCAGCTTCCAGAAGTCTACACATAGTGCAAAGTGTCATCTCTCTTCCCTCTGCTGGTGTGGCCCATCCACTCTTGGAGTGCTCGATTATATCATTATTCAGCATCTGCTATATTTCCTCTTCACTTATTGCCAGTTAGCATATGGCATGCAATGTGGATGTAATCCAATAGGTGGTTAATTAACTGTATTAATCCGGCCACTCCCTAGAGATCCCAGCAGAGAAAATAGAGGAGCTCCAAGTACCAGGTGAGACTTTAGTGGGTGCGAGACAAACTGCTAAGCAGCGAACTGACTCATGACAAAAGAAAACTTGATGTGCAGGGGATGGATACAGGAGTGAAAGATGAGATGGAGTGTTTCCGTACCTATTAATTGCTGGCCCATCCTCTTCTCTCGTCTAGTTAACCTCCTCCTTTCTCCAACATGATCATATCACCATCAAACTCACTCCCAACTATCCTGGTATCCTCTCCTGAATTCAGACGTAGGACATGATGTAGTCCAAGTTTGGAGAGTTAAAGTAATTTCTGGCTCTGATTCCCGGTGCTTAGCTTGAACTCGAGTAGTGACCACAAGTGCCATGCTGTCCACCTCAGCATTCACTGCAGTTCAAACACCTTTGCCCAAGAGGCCACTAAGTTCTTGAACATCTTTCCCCAGCAGTACTCAAACTGGCAGTGTTTGATAGTGCCTGCTAAATCTTTGAAGACTTCCATGGTCACTTCTGCCATCGGGTATAAGACACTATCCCCATGAGAACATCGAAGTATCAGATCATTGCTGATCAGAGTTGTGGATAACCTGGATCCAACAGAATACCTGCCACAAGCTTTCGTTCTCTTCTTCCCACTCTCAGGAAATTATTTCTGACTCACATATTCTTTGATCACTCGGTAGGTTTCTTGTCTCTGCTTTTTGGTGAAGAATGTGGACATTTTCTTAATATATGACTTCTCTCTCCACAATTAATTTCTCTCTCCCGCTCTCAGTGTTTGTAGGATTTTGCCCTCACCCACCAGTGCTGTTGTGATAAGAACCACTCTTGCTATTCCTGTGCGGCAGTCACTAGGTCAGTGTCCCATTCTTCCAACCTGTGACACTTTTTTTCTGGCTAGCATCTTGCGTCCTCAAACTTTTCTCTCTTTGCGTTCTCGAACCCACAGATTCATGTATCTGATTCCAGAGTGTTTAGAAATTGTTCCAGAACAATCTGGTCAAGCATTTCTTCCTTGGAATTCCAATTTCTCATCAACTTCTTTGAACAATCAGTAAGCCTGGTGTCACCAATTCTGTTCCTTTTTGATGAACCGGTATGTCGCTTTGTTAATTTAGAAAAAACGCAATAAGGTAAACATTTTTACTTCTTCATATATACCAAGTTGCTATCCCTTGCTCCATAGTAAACAGGCCTACTAAGCTTTATGAATGATCTTCAGAGCTGCCCAATGACTCATTCACCTCGATGCAGACAGATAAGCCCATGTCATCAAAATCCATAAGTTTAGCCAGGTGCTGAGTATCTAGATCCTTTTAGGTTGTATCATTCCGATGTGATGGTAAAGGATTCCACACAGTTCTCGCATTTTTTTCTTGCGTCTCGTATACACGCTCCTCCATTTCCTTGTCTCAACGACATCTCTCCTGAGGAAGTTCTTTCTCTCTCTTTACTGTCTCACAAAAACATCCATTATTGTCTCCATCGAAGTTTCTTCTTCAATTTCACGGACATCCTCAGATGAAGATAAGTGCACACTGGGCTTGCATGGAGACCATATGTCGGCTTGAACTTCTGCCATTGTTTCATTCACTCTTTTGCAAGTTCCACCAGACCTTCTAAGTTACAGCATGGAAATTGCTAAGAAACTATCTAGCTAAATCCCAAGCGCTGCTACCAAATATAGCAGACCAAGTGGAAAATTAGCAAAAATTTGTAAATTAATGAGTTATTAGTTGATAAAATATTTATAGATGTGGTATAGAATAATCTTAACAAGCTAACAAGTTAATTTAACTGTACAAGAATGTAATAGGGGGGGAAAGAGTTCACACTCTCTGAAAACTTGAAAAGTCTGTCTCCAAGTAACCAGCCTTACTGGACATGTGTGAAAATACAATATATTATGCTGCATATGTGAAAAACATGAATAGTATAAGATAAATTAAAGTCTGCAAGCCTCCACAAAAATATTTCTTTGTCTATTGAAAAGGTGAAAAGGTTTGTTTATTGAAAAGGAGAAAAAAATTGAGTTTATGTCTTGTACGTTAGTTTGACTTTGAAAATTCATCGACAACAAAGAACTCCATATTAGGTGCATGGTCCCCATACCTGGTGTCCACAAGGCAGTATGATGGTGTTGATGGTTCTATCCATGCAGATCATGCAGTTTCTCTCCGCACTCTCTTTCCTAGCAGGGACAGGCTGGGCTTGCACGGGTCGAGCCTCCACAAGAACCTTGCGCATCTGATTGGAGCGTGCTACTTCAAATGGAACCTACATTTTGATTGTACACCAACACAAGGTTGACTCAACACTTTACCAATTGACCTATTCAAGTGCAAAAAGACGGAACACACTGTTGAGACACATTTTTGGTTTGAAGCCTATGAATTGTTGACTCAAGTCTTGCGAATCATACTATTAAAAATATAGTCGGGAGATTTCAAGCAGATTTTTTCAGCACAAATTGTCACCACGTTTATTTTGCAAAGTCTCATGGCCATGCATGATAGTGTTAAGATTCTGACTGGAACCACGGAAACCCGACAAAAGTCGCACCATTTCTCTTTTCATCGTTTAGAACCCATTAACCTCTTTACCTTCTGCACGTGAAAAGAGTCTGCATGAGCTGACTGGTATAAAGCAGTAGGTTTTTACACTCCGTCTCCCATGCCAACCCAAAAGCTGCAAATAGACCTTCATCATTGGGAGAGCTATTGCAAGGGTGTCTACTATATTACTATAAGTTCTGTAATGAGATTCATAAAGCAATAGTCACACCAACTCTAGACCCAATGTAAACAACCTTAGTATATGTGCAATGTTTATGGTGTGCCTATTGCTTTTGAGCTGGGCTGCCCCAGAGCGTGGTTGAAGGTGGAGTGTAGCTTTCTGTTGAATGATCAAGCAGCAACTGCAAGTACCTAATTTTAATGCAAGTCTAAGGACGAGCCAAGCAGGGAAGCATGCAATCAGAATTGTATAATTGGCGAGTTTAGACTAACAGAGAACACTAGAATCTTAGCAACCATTCTTCAAGATACGACTAAGAATTCAGAGAGTATGCGATAGTTCCTTTAACCTTTCCCTGAAGAGTCTCAAATACAATTTTAACAATATCTCTATCCACTGGGTGCTTGCATGTGTGCACCCAACCTAAATCTAGACACACAAAAGAGCATAGTTAATAGTTGCCATATGTGGAACTCATGGTGTTCTACCCTTTACCAACTGATTGCTGTGGGAGAACTGTTTGCAGAGCTTTGTGGTGAGTATAGTAGACTTAATATTGATCACTTTGTAGGATCATGAATAACCTTTATCTTTACGTGTCATCCTTCTGGCAGTGGGAACAAACATAACAACAACAACAACAACAACAAAGATTAAAGTGGGTGACATCAACGAAAGGTCATTTCCCACTAGCAACTGCACTCCATCACAAACATTCATGTCTGTTGACCAGACCCCTTCCCAGGTGTGACTGGTAGGTCAAAGGTCAAATTTATAAAGAGATTAATGAAGGGAAACTGGTTGGCACTCTATACAATACCATACAAGTTGGTGTTCCAGAGTTTAATCACACTACAAGATTAAACTGTTACAGAACAAAGCATAGAGTGCATCCAACATAAAGGACATCATGTCTAAAAGTCTGTCTGGCCCTCAGCAATCAGGATTCACAGACCACTAGCACTTCAGTGAAGTAAGAGCTAGCACAAATGCATGATTAATAAGAACGACAGCCTGTTTTTGCGGCAGAAGGTTCTGCTAAAGACTACCTACCTGCTCCTATTCACCTGCATAAATGATCTTCAGCAATACTTGACTCTTGCTAGAAGTATGTAAACATATACATATTTCAGGTGGAAGCACCACCAATTTCCACCCCAGTAATTTCACACGCCCGCTGAATATTTTAGATCATCACCCTTGTCATTAGACAAGCGGCCTCTTTCATGGCAACATTTACGATTAAGTTACCCCTAGTCCCCAAGTCTCAGCCATAGCAGGCCAAGGAAAAATAATTAAAAACAGACTGACAGACAGACACTACTTGACAATGAACTATCATGAGGATTATAAACTATCTTAAAGACACACTCACACTTGCAATCCCCATCCTTGAGGTCTAGTTCATACTCACATACCTTACCTACATCCTTGAGGTCTAGTTCATACTCACACACTTTGCCATCCCCATCCTTGAGGTCTAGTTCATACTCACACAACTTGTCATCCCCCATCCTTGCGGTCTAGTTCATACTCACACAACTTGTCATCCCCATCCTTGAGGTCTAGTTCATACTCACACAACTTGTCATCCCCATCCTTGAGGTCTAGTTCATACTCACACAACTTGTCATCCCCCATTCTTGCGGTCTAGTTCATACTCACACAACTTGTCATCCCCATCCTTGAGGTCTAGTTCATACTCACACAACTTGCCATCCCCATCCTTGAGGTCTAGTTCATACTCACATCACATACCTTACCTACATCTTTGAGGTCTAGTTCATACTCACACAACTTGCCATCTCCATCCTCGAGGTCTAGTTCATACTCACACAACTTGTCATCCCCATCCTTGAGGACTAGTTCATAATCACACAACTTGTCATCCCAAACCTTGAGGTCTAGTTCATACTCACACACCTTATCATCCCCATCCTTGAGGTCACCTTACCTCCATCCTTGAGGTCTAGTTTATACTCACATACCTTGCCATCCCCATCCTTGAGGTCTAGTTCATACTCACACAACTTGCCATCCCCATCCTTGAGGTCTAGTTCATACTCACACACCTTGCCATCCCCATCCTTGAGGTCTAGTTTTGCCCCGGCAGAGGTGAGAAATCGAGCCACTTCCACATGGTTGTTCTGAGTTGCAAGGTGGAGTGGAGTGAGTAGGGAGTGATAGATCTACATAGCAACAAAAAACAGCAACAACAACAAAACAAAAATTGTACATTTAAGTCTCAGAACACGTGTTCCTAGGATGTAAACTCCCTTTAATGACCTCGGACTAAACTTCTGATGAGTTAGACATGTGAACTTCCAGCTAAATTGAACAAGAATGTTGCAATGTTTCAGGTTCCAGGGCAGTTAAAAGTTTGAGCGACATTCCATGTAACAACTGAATAGGCAGGCACTTCACAGGATGCAAGCCTCAGCACAGGGGCATAGCACACAAACTTAGCATAAGAAAGGTTGCAAATTATAGCACAGGATACAAAATTTATTGCAAGTCATAAAATACTGCAGGAGTCCTTTACCACTATATCACACAACAAACTTTATAGGACCAACTTTACCACAAGACTCAGGACATAAACTTTACCACAAGACTCAGGACATAAACTTTACCACAAGACTCAGGACATAAACTTTACCACAAGACTCAGGACACAAACTTTACCCCAAGACTCAGGACACAAACTTTACCACAAGACTCAGGAGACAAACGTTACCGCAAGACTCAGGAGACAAACTTTACCACAAGATTCAGGACACAAACTTTATCACAAGTTTCAGATACAAATCTTACCACAAAACACAAACTTATCTCAGGTCATAAACTTAACACAGGAAAACACTCCCATTGATCTGCCAGCAGAGCTAGGCTTTTACACAGCTCTATGTCGCTATCTGTCAGACTCTAATACTGCAGCTAATCTGCTCCTCACTTACACGCTCTTATAACTGCAGTACCAAATCTGCTTAGTACTGTCGAACACTGTTGCTTAGCACTGTGGCACACTGTTACTTAGCACAATGGCGCACTGTTGCTTAGCACTGTGGCGCTCTGTTGCTTAGCACTGTGGCACACTGTTGCTTAGCACCGTGGCGCACTGTTGCTTAGCACTGTGGCGCACTGTTGCTTAGCACTGTGGCACACTGGCTTAGCACCCTGGCGCACTGTTGCTTAGCACTGTGGCGCACTGTTGCCTAGCACCGTGGCACACTGTTGCTTAGCACTGTGGCACACTGGCTGCGCACTGTTGCTTAGCTCTGTGGGCACACTGTTGCTTAGCACTGTGGGCACACTGTTGCTTAGCACTGTGGCACACTGTTGCTTAGCATTGTGGTACACTGTTAGTTCGCCTGTACAAGTCACACCCTTTATTAATTGACACCACAATATCTATTTAAAATTTTCTGTTCCAACACACAGGCAAAGCTGTAGATTACTGGACCGAAGAAAACTCCAGTACATCTAAGAAGCTGAATAATCCTCTGCACTTTGGCCTCCATTCCTCTTGGCTAAAAACAACAACTAGCAGTTTGAAGCTCTTCATATGCTTCGTAGCCATATATAGACACACACAACTCCAGCTTCATAACGATTCCATGTGCCTATTGAGACCACACCCAGTGTTGCACTTGATCAACATAATATCAGGCGTGTTACACTTCACATTCCCTTAATTTAAGAAGAAAATCGCAGCTTCTGATAATACTAATTTTATGTGGTAAGGGTTATCATGTCTGTGGTCTATATGGGAGTAGTCTTGATTCCCTTCTTCTTTGACAAGCCAGTGCAACAGGGCTACTTGTTTTAAAATATTAAAAATATTCTGTTTCACGTCATTGACATCACATTATCAATGGCGCAGTTTTGGGGGGGGGTGAGAAGTAGAAGCTAGAGAAGGTCGCTGAATGGCTTGGAAGCATGGTACAGAAACAACATGTATGCACTGCAGAGAGGGAGGTTAGTTAGTGCCAGTTCGCATAACTTTGTCAAACTATATCAGTTTGACCAATTCAAAATGGGTTTGCTAAAACACACACACACACATTGCAGGGACGGAGGACATGGTAGGGCTGGTAGGGCTTTGGCCCTACCACTTTTTGCTGATTTTATTTTTTATTGTTATAATTTTTTGTCTAGTTGCTAGACCAGACCAACATGATGGGTTTTCCCTGACTAAGAAAGATAAAAATGTGTAGTGGCATTCTTCCAGTTGCAGAAGCCCTTTCATAGGTCTCAAAGGGCTTCTGCAACTGGAAAAATGCCACTACATCATTTAACAAGCATCAACAGAGTAGCTACTTGCCATAAACAAGCTGTAGAAGTTGTTCTTACACTTCCAGCTACAACCACAAGTATTGGCAATCTACTTGTGAAAGAGCGGGCCATGGAACAAGGAGAAAACCATGCAATGTCTTTTCAAACATACGCTATCTAGCTCGTCAAGGTTTACCACTCAGAGGGAATGAGAAGATGGAAACTTCGTACAACTAATTCAATTGGAGGCTGCTATTGAGTGGTTAAAACGAAAATCTTACAAGTACACATCACATGAGATGCATCATCAAAGTGATGGCTATGTCTGTAATTCGGAATGTTGCTAGTTCTTTGCAAAATTCCTCATTTTTAACCCTGATGATGGATGAAACAACTGACACCACTAATAAGGAGCAGGCAACCATTATAATTCGTTGGATCACTGAAAACTTTGAAGTAAGTGAAGAATTTTTAGGTTTATATCACGTTCCATCAATTGATGCAGGTACTCTTACTGAAATTTCAGTGGATACTTTTAGTCGATTGAACTTATCCTTCAATCAGTTACTTGGTCAATGCTACGATGGGGCAAGTGCAATGAAGGGAGACAAAATCAGGGGTTGCCAAGAGAATAAGTGATATTGAATCAAGGGCAGTAGTGTACACACACTGCTATGGGCATTTAATTAATCTGGCTGTGAGTGATACCTTGAAAGAGATCAAGATAATGAGAGATGTCTTTGACATGACGAAGGAAATAACAAAATTGATCAAGTTTTCACCACAAAGGGAAGGGATCTTCCGAGCTTTGAAGGAAGCTTGTGATTCTGAAAGTGGCATGACATCACCAGGAATTCGAATGCTATGCCCAATGAGGTGCACTGTGTGTGCAAATGCACTAGCGAGCATTGTCAGCAACTATGCTGCATTACAAGCTATGTGGGATGAAGCTTTTGAAATCATAAAGGACACAGAGATGAGAGCTAGGATAAAAGGAGTTTCTGCACAGATGAAACATTTTGATTTCCTGTTTGGTACAATGCTCAGTCAAGTTATTTTTCTCCACACTGATAACTTGAGCAAGACTCTGCAGAAGGTAACGATTTCAGCCGCTGAGGGTCAAAAGGTAGGAGAAATGGTTGTAGATACATCTACGTACTGATGAAATGTATGATTTGTTTTGGGACAAAGTTTCAAGAACTGCTTCATCAATAGATGTTGGTGAACCACCGAAGAGTTCCACAGAGATATGAGGATGGACTGTCCAGTGGAGAGTATCATGAAATTCCCTTGCTCTGATATATTTTGAAGCACTGGATAACATTGTCAGTTTAAAGGATCGCTTTAACCAACCAGGATATAGAATTTACTCAAAATTGGAGCAACTTTTATGCAGAGCATGTCAGGGGGTTGACTTTGAAGAAGATTTTCAGTCTATTTGCACCTTTTACAAAGACGATTTCAAGCCCGATCTATTGCATGCCCAGTTACTCACTTTTGGCATCAATTTTGAGTCAGGAAGACCATGGGATCCCAATGTAAATATATTTGACATCAGAGACTATTTTCAAAGCCTTTCTCTTGGTCAACGAGCACTTCTGGATCAGGTTTGTACAGTTTTGAAGCTGATACTTATCATGCCAGCAACCAATGCAACATCTGAGCGCTCCTTTGGTGCTTTATGTAGGGTTAAAACTTACCTTCGTAATAGTATGTTACAACAAAGATTGGATCACCTAATGGTACTTCACGTTCACAAGGAGAGCACTGATTCACTCAATCTCAAAGAAGTTGCCAATCAATTTATAAATAATTCTGAACATAGAGAGAGACTATTTGGAAAGTATCAATAACTGTTAATAAATAGTGAGATGTAATGTCTATACTGCTCAATATGGTATTGATTTTTAGTTTTTGCATTTTAGCACTCCATGTGATATCCCCCCTAGCCTCATGCATCTTACAGTTACTGTGCATAGCTTGATGGCTAAGTAGTATTGGCCCTACCACTTCAAATTTGTGTGCTCCATCACTGCACATGCACGCACACCTCACTAATGCACACACACAAGCACAAGCTCATGGTACATCCCTTAACGTCATCACTGAATACTGCCACCCCTGATGAGTACACAACTATCCTGCTATATAGAGAAACATCAACATCAACTATAATGTTATATAAAAACCAACAACCTCAACTATAATTTCTATGGAGAAACACCAACAAGCTCAACTATGTTATATAGAGAAACAACATCAATCTCAACTGTATTTATATAGAGAAATACCAACAACCTCAACTATAATGTTATATAGAGAAACATCAACCTCAGCTATATTATATAGAAACACACCAACAAACCTCAACTATAATGTTATATAGAGAAACATCAACCTCAGCTATAATGTTATATAGAGAAACACCAACAAACCTCAACTATAATGCTATATAGAGGAACAACAACAAAACAAATAAAAACAAACAAGACAAAAATTTATTTTATTAAAACTAACAAATGATATTAGGTTGACAAGAAGGGAAGCAAGAGTGTACCCACCACATACATACACCACTATGTATTTAGATGAACATTTGACATTTAAAACCATGCAGAAGCAGAACAATATTATACTACTTAATATAATTATAATATACTTATTAAAGTCTGTATTATATTAGGTGTACATGGTTTTAAATGGTAAAGGGTCATCTAGATGTTTGTGGTGACACGGGTACAGTCTTGTTGCCTTTGGGTTTTTTTGGCAGATCAAATCTTTTTGGTCTTGTATGGACCTAGACTAAGGCAAACCAGGAAGGAAGGAAGGAAGGAAGGAAGGAAGGAGGGAGGGAGGGAGGGAGGGTGGGTGGGAGGGTGGGAGGGAGGGAGGGAGGGAGGGAGGGAGGGAGGGAGGGAGGGAGGGAGGGAGGGAGGGAGGGAGGGAGGGAGGGAGGGAGGGAGGGAGGGAGGGAGGGAGGGAGGGAGGGAGGGAGGGAGGGAGGGAGGGAGGGAGGGAGGGAGGGAGGGAGGGAGGGAGGGAGGGAGGGAGGGAGGGAGGGAGGGAGGGAGGGAGGGAGGGAGGGAGGGAGGGAGGGAGGGAGGGAGGGAGGGAGGGAGGGAGGGAGGGAGGGAGGGAGGGAGGGAGGGAGGGGAGAAAGGTTCAAGTCAATAGGATTGAACCATTAGCCCTTGGCACAAAACACATCTAAGCACAGTTGTAATGATGGCAAATACTGCTACATCACATGTCAATACTAATTTTATCTACCAGTCAAGTTAGTATACTGTAGTACAGTGTGATGTGTACCTGTTTGTTGACCCCAGCTCCAAGCTGTATGAGCATCCTACAGGCCTCCAGATGGCCAGCCTCACTGGCCTCATGCAGCGCGGTCACTCCCAGGTGATGGACATGACCAGGATTCAGCCCCTCCTCCTCCACTAACCGCTGAATCTCATGGTGGTCTCCCACCATGGCAGCCAACAGAAGTTTGTTAGCCCCCACTGCTAATAACCTGGTTGCAGAGAGAGAGAGAGATGGAGCAAAGGAGGGAAGGAGAAAGAGAAGAAAGAAGGGAGATAGAGAGAAGAGAGAGAGATGCAAGGAGTAAGTAGATACAGTTTCTTGCAACAAACTCTCATTGACATAATAAAATTACAATGACCTTCTCAATGATAAACTTGAATTTTACTCTCTCAACATTTCGACTAGACTAGATGCTCTAGCCTGCACCCATGTAGACCATGCTGTCCACTACACCTATCAGCACGTGCCATGTCTTGTTGCTATTGTTACCTGCACCCATGTAGACCATGCTGTCCACTACACCTATCAGCACGTGCCATGTCTTGATATTGTTGACTGTGCCCATGTAGACCATGCTGTCCACTACACCTATCAGCACGTGCATGTCTTGATATTGTTGACTGTACCCATGTAGACGGTAGACCATGTTGTCCACTACACCTATTAGCACGTGCCATGGTAACAGTTTCAGAGGAGAACTCCACCAACCAAAAAAAAAAGCAGTTGTTTTGTTTGAGGATTAGCCACACCCTCCTTTGAACTTGTAACAGTTGTCCAGTAGTGGGAACTCCCGAGGCCAACCAGCAGAATTAAGCATGGGGTCATTTGCTTTGCTCATATAATACTACTGCATGTGAACTAGCTTGCTTGCACCATCGGTGAAATCACCATCGGTAAGTGCTTCACTCCTCAATCATCAAGAAGCTGATTAAGTGTCACACATGACTATGATACAAGTATCATTGCTTCATACAGGATTCTTCGCTGAGGGGGAAGATGGGGGAGAAATGTTCAGTGTCCCCGAAAGGATATTATTATTTTCACAAAGCAATACCTCATTACAAAAAGATGGAAGGACCAGAAATAAGTGATGATCGCAAAATCTTGGCGGTTTTCAGGATAATAATAATAATAGTATTATATTCTGGAGTGGGGGGATGGGGGGTTCTGTTAGGGCCCTTCCATCCCCTTTTTAAAACTCTGGATATATTTGGGAATACTGAATGAGCATTGCAATATCAACCCCTTGGTGGTGGCACTACACCTCACCTCTACACCTCACCTCTAGGTGGTGAAGCACCAGCCATGCACTGCACCTCACCTCTATGCCTCACCTCTAGGTGGTGAAGCACCAGCCATGCACTACACCTCACCTCTATGCCTCACCTCTTGATATCATGAAGCAAACTGCAGTCAAATGGAGTCTCTCCCGCAGCATTGCTTGTGTACAATTTGGCACCTGCAGAGAGCAGCCGCATGGTGCAGCCCAGACTGTTAGCACTGGCTGCCTCGTGGAGAGCTGTGTTCAAAGTGTCCTCACTCTAGTACAACAGATGCATACAGGTACAGAGACAAGTGCATGCCAACAGCAGATCTTCACAGGAAAATAGCAAATGGGTTACTGTATGTATTTTATATTAAAAATACACATGCATGCACACACACACACACATACAAACACATGCACGCACATATGCACGTACATATACACACATGTCCAACTGTCCAATATTTTGAACTTGCATATAAATAAACACATATTTAGTAAGTAAATTAATTAAACGAATAGAAAGTAAATAAATATAATTAATAGTAAGTAAATAAATATAATTAAGTAAATAAATAGTAAGCAGCAAATAAATATAAATAAATAGTAAATAAATAAATATATAATCAAATAAAAAATATTAAGTAAATAAAAGAATGTGCCTGATTTCATGTCAACAGGTAAGGTAAGCCATGGGGGGCAGGTGTGGGGGCAAGGCCACATACGAATGTAGGACCACATACACTTCACACACATACATACACACACACATACATACAGAGAGAGAGACAACTACTGCCATGGCAAGCTACTGCTATTGTTAGGAGAATGAAGGCCACACAGGGGAATGGCAGGTGCAAGCAAGCTAAAAGAGGGGAACCTCCATCCATGTGTAAGTCAGGAAGGAGACAGTGCCTTCTTGGCTTTTTCATTCCTGACTCTGCACTCACCAAGGATCCACCGAACCCATTGCTCTCGCACCAATAACCACTGGCTAGTGCTGCTGGGAGCTGCACCCACCGAGGGTTCTCGAGAACTGATTGCTCTCACAATAACCACTGAGTAGTGCTGCTAGGAGCTACACCACCAAGGGTTTCTACACCACCAAGGGTTCTCCAGAACCCATTGCTCTCGCACTGATAACTACTGACTAGTCTGCTGGGCTGCACCCATTGAAGGTTCTTGAGAACTGACTGCTCTCACAATAACCACTGATTAGTGCTGCTAGGAGCTGCACCTCCAGTAGTCGCTGAACAACAGCATCTACTGTTGACTCAAATTCTACGACTCTCTTCTTGGTTTCTTCCCCATATTGGTAGTAATGGTATGGCATTCTTGCCATATGCCTACACTACAAGGCAGGCAATATAGTGGCCAAGCAAACCATTGCCCTGTATTGCCACCTCTTAAACTGTGATGTCCAAGGATTCCCCGAACACTAGAAGGCAGTACTAAGGATATTCAAGGTTCACCACCCATAGATGGCAGACCTACTAAGGATATTCAGGGTTCATCCATGGACGTTGTTTATATCCCATCCCTCTCAGTCAGTCTCCGTGAATGACCAAACTTACGATGGATATCTACAGTTAATCCGCCAGTGACCAAGTTACTAGGGACATCCCATGGATGAATTTTCTAATCCGCAGATACTCTGACAGAGGAGGCATGAGGCTTATATGGACATCGGAGGATGAACCCTGGATATCCCTTGTAACTCTGCCATCTGCGGGTGATCCTTGTAAATCCCTGGTGATTTTATCATGCATGGATGACGCAGGTTGACGACGACAACACTATATACAACAAGATGTGAAATCTCAGTGGGATTTTTTTTTAACCCTATAAGGTAGAGTCAAGCACAGCGGGCTAAGATGAAAGACAGAACTATATAACAGCACTGAAGTTTCCTCTTGCATTAAGACTTGCAAGCATATTGCAGCTCGTTGGCTAGTGATGCCTTGCCATGTTTTTCTCCCCATCAGGACATCTTCTCCTTGCTCCCTAGTGCAGCTTAGCTTCAGTTCTTGCTGCCGTTTCAAACCGAGACACTTCATTGGGCCGTCCTCATGGGAACAGAGAGGTTCACAACCTCCTCATACTCGTACCCCCCAACCCACGCATCGTAGAAGCCTTGGAGGTATTTGGGCCATGCCCAAGTTGAGGGACTTCGGATGGTGGCTCGCAATCTGAAGGCACCTCCCCTCAGGCCATCATTGACCGATTGTTTTCCACTAACAGGACTAGTCGGTTACGTACTCCTATACTACATACATGGAGCGCATCAACAACAGTCTCATTACTGATGAAGACGAAAGTATTTTGGTTGAAAAATCAGCAATAAAAATGAAACAGCTGGTCGAAGGAGAAGTCTACAGTGCATTCGATGATGTCAGATGAAAGTAATCATAAAAGAACTGACAGTGTAAACTGCCGAGGCCCCTGACCACAACAATCTGGATTCATCTTCAGCTATTAGTTCCTGTCTGACTTGCCACACTCCCTCCACTTCTTGCATCCCCACTCCAAGGGAAGACAATCTTGATCAGCTTCTGGCAACGACTCTAGGTACGGTGGCAACAGAGAAGTCCCTCGGCTTATCGTATCTTGGGATTGAAGTGACTGCCTAGCAGTAAGTCTTCAGAGAAGGAATGACCTAGATTGCAGGAACTGAAGCACTGGCAGACCAGGAGGCGAGAAGACGTTCTGGTGTAAAAAAAAATAACATGGTGTTACTAGTCGACAAGCTGCAACATGCATATAGGTGGTGAGAATTGGCGAAACATTCTTCTAGAGAACATCCGAGTTTCTGAAGGGAGTCTCGTAGATGCAACACTTCATCCATTATTGCCTTGTCGAATTCTGGTCAGACTTGAGGCATTGTTGGCCAACTGGACTGGACTACTGTACGTGCGCTAGAGAGCATGATCTCACGTACAAACACTTGGCTCAGATGCCTCGCCCTCTTTCTCTTATGAGACCCACACAGACCACAGAGATAGATAACAGGGGGGTGATTAACCACTTGGTTCTGCTTCGTTTTTTTGGTTTTGTTTTTTGTTAATATTATTATTATTCATACATATATAATATATATAACATAGAATATTACAATGCAGGAATGATACGCAAAACATTTGCTCTTTTTTCTTTTTCTTCTTGCCCCTTACTGTTGTTGCACATACTCCATCTGGGTCTATTAACTTTCAGGCTTTCATTAAGGTTTCTTTTTGTCTTTAGCTAGGGGGATTTAGTTTGCGTTCTTGGTTCACCCATTTTACAAAGGATACCCTCCCTGGAAAGAATATAAATAAGAACCTCGTCCTAATAATAATAATAATAATAATAATAATAATAATAATAATAATAATAATAATAATAATAATAATAATAATAATAATAATAATAATAATAATAATAATAATAATAATAATAATAATAATAATAATAATAATAATAATAATAATAATAATAATAATAATAATAATAATAATAATAATAATAATAATAATAATAATAATAATAATAATTACTGTCATTTTTTGACAAACCAATTCTCTACAAATATGATGGTTATTCTCAATGAACTCTCAGTTGACATAATAACATTAAAAATCCTGATGAAGACTAGAGCATCTAGTCGAAACATCGAGTGAATACAATTTGAAGTTGATTATTGAGAAGGTGATTTTAATAATGGTCATTGTAATAATAATAATAATAATAATAATAATAATAATAATAATAATAATAATAATAATAATAATAATAATAATAATAATAATAATAATAATAATAATAATAATAATAATAATAATAATAATAATAATAATAATAATAATAATAATAATAATAATAATAATAATAATAATAATAATAATAATAATAATAATAATAATAATAATAATAAACAATAATAATAATATAGTAATAACACAGCAACAACAACGGATGATGCATCCTTTGGAAGAAGTAAGTAACAACACACAAACAAAGACTACATATTATATGTTGATGATTACATATTATATGTTGATGATTACTTGCCCGACCTTGGGGGAGGGGGGCAGGATTTTCAGTTAGGGGGGATATAACCCCTGTATGACATGGTGGCTTTAGATAGAGTTACACTCACATAGAGTGTACTGTACCTGGATATTAACGTTGGCGCCACTCCCACACAAGAGCTTCACAAGATCCACGTTGCCATTGGAAGCGGCCACAAGCAGCGGAATCTGGTCAGCAGTCCCAACCTGGTTGACCTACACAATGCAATGTGGGTGTGTCCAAACACAAGTGGTATCAATTCTCGCATGCAGGACTGAGGAGATGGAAGGTGAGACACCAGCATGATAATCGTAACACACTACATTGAGAGTTTGGAAATAAGGCTGGGACGTGGGGAGAGAGATGTGGTCCTGGGAGCCACATGTATCAGTATATTTGCAGGGTTGGGGGGGAGGTGTGCAGGAATACTTAGTGTGATAAACATAGCCAAGTTTTTGTGTGTTTGCTGCCGAGATTCTGCAGGTGAATCCCCCTACAAATATCACATGACCTGCAAACTAGCATGAGGGTACATAGCATGTGACATGCCCCCAGCTGGCACTAGAGTAGCACACGTTCTGCATCAACCCCACTCCAGCTGCACGGGAAAACCTGGCTATTTTTACCACACGTGATCCCCACCTCTCCCCTCTCCCCCCCCCAAAAAACACAGAAATAGCTGATGAGATTAGGCAGGAGAGGCAGGGAGATGGCAATAATTATAATTGGCAAAGTCACAGAGGTCACTTGATTTTTTAGCAACAATTTTTCAAGTTCCAAGGAAAACATGCGATAGCTCCTTTAAGCCCATGGCAAACACACCTCCCTTCCCTCCTCACTTGTGCTCCGTGACCAATCAGAGTCTGTGCAAATGCCGTCAGACCGTTCTCGCAGACGCACACCAAGGCTGAGCAAGGAGAGTACTTGTCCACAACAGTGTTAGCAGTCACCACTCCAGACTCCAGCAGTTCTCTTGTCACAAAGATTTTTCAAAAAAAGTCAAAATATTTAAAAATAAAAATGACCTAATACTCTCAACGAACTCTCAGTTGACATATTAAAATCACAATGACCTTCTCAATAATCAACTTGAATTTTTACTCTCCAGACGGTTCGACTAGATGCTAGATTATTCCTGATGAAGGTTAGAGCATCATGTTGAAACGTCGAGAGATTGGAAATTCAAGTCGATTATTGAGAAGGTCATCGTAATATAAAATTGAAATGAAATAAAATTCATTTTAAGATTTTCGTTAAGGATTGTGTTCCCATGACACTTCATGGATGGTGTCCCCATGACGCTCCCCCCCCCCCCCCCCCCCAAAAAAAAAGCTAAGCAACAGACATCTGAGGGACTGGAAAGAAGTGAAGGAGAAGGAGGAAGAGACTAGGAGAGGACAGCCATTCAATGTAGACACAGGAGCTGCTTGGTAAGCGAAGCACTTACATACCAGAGGCAAGCAAGACGATGGATAACACCGACCCTCTGAGTAACTAGCATCGCCACTGAACAGAGATTATCAAATTTCTTAAGATCGTCCAGCGAGTGTCCCGGACTAGCTGGCAGAGATGGTGGTGGAGGGTTGAAGAGTTGCAGAGCAGAGCCTGGAGTATTGTATGTTGATATCCCATCTACAGATTTGCATAGTCACCAACAATGGAAGAAACTTGGAAGAAACTCAAGATAGAATCAAGGATGAACAAATACTGGGTACAGGTTAGAACCAACAGGTGAATAGGTGCTTAACAAAAAGTAGGTGTGTCAAAGCTATCGCATGGATGCTTAGTTTACTTCAGGAGCTATCTAGTATACTAAAGGAATATCTAGTATACTAGAGGAAGTGTCTAGTATACTACATGAAGTGTCTAGTATACTAAGGAAGTGTATAGTATACCACAGGAAGTGTCTAGTATACTACAAGAATTGTCTAGTCATCTACAGATTTTCATAGCCACCAACAATGGCTGACTTTTGAGCAGGAGGTGCAGCCACGACCAACGCTTAACAAAATGACCAATAGTCGAGAAGTGTTAACCCATTGCCAGCTGACTTTATTTGTGCTTATTGTAACGTAATATTTAAACAATGACTTACCCAATAATCAACTTGAAATTTTCTCTCTCAGCGTTTCAACTGGATGCTCTAGCCTTCATCAGGAATAACGAGATGCTAAAACTCGCATGAGCTTGTTACGCACCATATCAGTTTGCTTAGTTGAAATGTCGAGAGAGTAAATTTCAGGCTGATTATTGAGAAGGTCATTGTAATTTCGTTAGGATGTTTTGTTAAGTGCCTTCTCCACTTGAGGCTCTCGCCTCCACTCAATGAGCACTGGCCACGCCCATGTCTCATCCCGCTCACACGTCATGCCGTTGCTACATTACTCGTTGAGCACTGGCCACGCCCATGTCTCATCCCACGTACACGTCATGCTGTTGCTGTACTACTCGTTGAGCACTGGCCACGCCCATGTCTCATCCCACGTACACGTCATGCTGTTGCTGTACTACTCGTTGAGCACTGGCCACGCCCATGTCTCATCCCACGTACACGTCATGCTGTTGCTGTACTACTCGTTGAGCACTGGCCACGCCCATGTCTCATCCCACGTACACGTCATGCTGTTGCTGTACTACTCGTTGAGCACTGGCCATGCCCATGTCTCATCCCGCTCACAAGTCATGCTGTTGCTACACTACTCATTGAGCACTGGCCACGCCCATGTCTCATCCCGCTCACAAGTCATGCTGTTGCTACACTACTCATTGAGCACTGGCCATGCCCACGTCTCGTCCCATTCACAAGTTGTGCTGTCTCTATACTACTCGTTGAATAATTTTCATCTTACGAGAACTCAGAGTGGTTCTTGGTCTGGATGGCCTTGAGGAGCCGATCCGGTCCGGATGTGAGGACACGAAGGGTCTCCTTCAGCTTCTCCACACGAGCGCTCAGCCACGCCTTCTCTACCTCCAGCGAGAAGCAGGAGCCACTTGCCTGCAAACCACACCCACACAGGTAGAGAGAGGAAGAGTGAGCAGCATGACAACACTTGCGAGACCAAAACATGGCACACACACTAGCACACAAATGTGCTTGGCTTTGTACACACCTGCGATGACATCATCATTAATTCCTAATTCCCTCAACAAATACTCAGTTCAAACTATTTAATGACTTTTTCTATAATCAACATTAATTAGCTCCTCCCTTTCCACTAGATGCTCCTTTCCACTAGATGCTCTATATTTAATGACTTTTCTAATAATCAACATTAATTAGCTCCTCCCTTTCCATTAGATGCTCTATATTTTTAATAATCAATGTTAATTAGCTCCTTGAGGTATCCACTAGATACTCGGGCCTTCCCCAGGAATAAGGTGAGAGCATCTAGCCAAAACATCGAGTGAGTAAATTTAAGTTGATTATTGAGGAAGTCATTCTAAACATCGCCACTCTTCGTTGCTACATTGAGGTTGGTATTCCAGCTGCATCCTAATCCAGTGCAATTACTAAGTGAATAAATTCTGTAATTATTAACTTATTTAAGCTTACATTATCCTCATGTATGCATGCTCATCATCACTTTTACCAAAGTCGCAAAAATAAATGTGTTTTTTAAAGCCAAGTTGCTCCTTGCATGTAGTATTGCATCAGCTAGGGCATGTAGCAGATTCAAACTTCAATTTTCAGATTATGACTCGCACTATGAGGTCAGTCAAGTCATATATATACATACAACTCCATGCAGCTTCAGAATGAGTCCACGTGCTCATTGAGGCCACACCCACTTATTGGCATAACAATCTGACTACACACCATATTCTCCCTCTACCAAAGTGGGCCATGTTCTCCTGGTAGACCTGGTGCAAGCACATTTTATAAGCTAGTTCACTGCTCATAATTACCATGCACGACTCTGTACAGTCCACTACAAACTGCTAGCAGTGCTTATGTACACTATGCCATATAGAGTACAGGGTGCAGACGTGGGAATCCACAAGAGGTGTTTGTGGCTGGTAGAGGTATGCGGCTAGGGGAGGTCTGTGGAGATGAGGTGTGGCTAGGCAAGGTCTACAGCTACGGGCGTGTTGGCATGGTCAACTGGAGGTAGTCGTTTGGTGGGTGGGGTCTCTCAAAAGAGCAACTTCTGTATCAATAATGGGGTCCTGGTTAATGTAACTAATGATACATGCATATCACTTCTGCCACACCCAACATACATGCAATCCACCGGCAACAACAGGGCTTCCAGAGCCACCATCACCACCTGGGCCTTCTCCAGAGCCAGTATCAACAACAGGGCCACCTCTAGAGTCACCATCAACAACATAGCCTCCTCCATAGCCACCATCAACAACAGGGCCACCTCCACAGCTACCATCAACAACAGGGCCACCTCCAGAGCCACCATCAACAACAGGGCCACCTCCAGAGCCACCATCAACAATAGGGCCACCTCCAGAACCAACATCACAACCTGGGCCACCTCCAGAGCCACCATCAACAACAGGGCCACCTCCTGAGCCACCATCAACAACATGGCCACCTCCAGAGCCACCATCAACAATAGGGCCACCTCCAGAACCAACATCAACAAAGGGCCACCTCCAGAGCCACCATCAACAACATGGCCACCTCCAGAGCCACTGTCAACAACAGGGCCACCTCCAGAGCCACTGTCAACAACAGGGCCACCTCCAGAGCCACCATCAACAACAGGGCCACCTCCTGAGCCACCATCAACAACAGGGCCAACTCCAGAGCCACCATCAACAACAGGGCCACCTCCAGAGTCACCATCAACAACAGGGCCACCTCCAGAGTCACCATCAACAACAGGGCCACCTCCAGAGCCACCATCAACAACAGGGCCACCTCCTGAGCCACCATCAACAACAGGGCCACCTCCAGAGCCACCATCAACAACAGGGCCACCTCCTGAGCCACCATCAACAACAGGGCCACCTCCTGAGCCACCATCAACAACAGGGCCACCTCCTGAGCCACCGTCAACAACAGGGCCACCTCCTGAGCCACCATCAACAATAGAGGCCACTTCCACTAAATATGCACACCACTTTACAGACGCCATTAACAACACTCTAACCCTTCGGATCATGCTGGCCGGCTCCAGAGTATGCAGGGCGCTCTCCACAATGGTCTGTGTGCGGCTCCTTCCCTCCAATTGATCGATGAGGTCATTTGTCTCATCAAGTGCTTGCTCCAGCCTCTTGGTGACGACAGCTCCTCGCTCGTCCTCATCCTAACATGGGGGTGTGGCATTAACACCCCAAAAAAACAAAGGCTCAAACCAAGTTGAACTAGTATTACACAAGCAAGGAGCTCATGTTGAGTGTCAATACAGCTGGCAAAAACACAAAACAAAATGAGAATGTGTCCATGGAACTCCTCCCTTGTGCTTCACTCTGCCCCTCCCCCATCCCCCTCCCCCATGCTTCACGACCTTATATGGCATAGTTACTGTTGAGTTCAGAAGTGAGATCAGTGTACAGGTTATTGCTGAGTCAGTGTAAGTACAAACTCTGTACACTTGAAGTAGACATGGCTACGATTGTCTATAATTAGAGAGAGATAGCAACCTCTTTTTACAGACCTGGCTTGAGATGGCTCAAAGACTTCTCAGGGGTCTTTGCAGCGAGATAGAGACACTAATGGATTCAAATGCTGATCACAGTGAACGTGTGTCTGTGTGTGGTGAGTGTGTGTGGTGTGTGTGTGTGTGTGTGCGTGCACACTGGCCTACTTTGCACATGTTTGACAGAGTACATTTTTTGTACATACCCTCTAATAGTGACTGATAAAAAAGTAATGTTTCTATGCTGAGCTAATAAAACAAACTCTAAGTGTGCATAAATATATACACCTGTCCTATAAAAGATATTGCCCTATTAAAGATATACACCTGTCCTACTAAATGTACACTATTATCCTAGTATATCTTGTCTTACTAATCACATACACTTGTTCTATAATATTCATACACTTGCCCTACTAAATCCATTTTCCTACTAAAGATTTACATTTGTCCTGCTACTTGCATCCACTTGTCAAATCTATATACATACACAGCACACTTGTGTCTTACTAACAGCAAACACTTGTCCTAAATATATATACACTTGTCCCACTAAATCCATTCAATTGTCCTTTGTCCTACTGAGTGTATACACTATTAACTACCAAGTAGGTACACTTATGCTAACAACAGTATCCTCTTGTGCCTAAACGTAATATACTTGTCCTACTAAATGAATACCACTGTCCTACTAATGTAGACACTATAGGAACTGCTGATAAAACTTTCTCATGATCAACACAATAAAGATAAGCTTGGAATTAATGCTCACCTGATAATCAGCTCCGATTAATACTCACCTGAGAATCAGCTCCAACAGAAAGCAGAAATTCAACAATGTGACTTTGACCTGTATATATGTAATATACAAATACATATATGCATATAAATAGGTGGATATATATGTATATATATGTGTATATATGTATATATATGTATATGTATACACACATGTATATATATATGTGTATATATATATGCATATATATCTCGGCCCTTCCTGTCTGTCTGTCTGTGTGTGTGCACTCTGTTTCTTTGTCCTCAAATGGCTGCTCACACAGAGGTGGCTAAGGAAGGGTGTCACCGGGAGAGACAGGGGTAACTCGACCATGGGGGAAGAGGAGACATGGGCAGGGTTTGGGGATCGTAGGCCATGCTCCCTGGCCATGCCATGCCCCCCCCCCAAAGCTTTAAAACGGCTATAATGGCCAAATTAGATCCAGGCTCGGCACTGTAATATTTTCTCTTAGACCTTTCTGTCTGTGTCTTCAATGGATGCTCACAGATAGGGGTAGCACCTGTGGTGGGCTTGTACACACTTGGACATACAAGCCTGCCGTGCTAGCCAAAAAGTACCTAAGGACCCCTTTAGTGGCTAGCATGTAGTATGTATATACACATATAATTGTGTGGGACTGCAGACTTGATTTATCTCATACTATCCAATATTGTATGTTGGCATATATAAATTTATATATATACAGTATATATGTATTGTATTTTTGCACACGTGCAGTAAGACTGGTACCTTGGAGACATGAATTGCTGGGAAAGGGGGGGGGGGGGGGGGGAGGGGGGGGGGAGTTTTCAGAGAGCTCATTAATTTTGTATTTTCTCTGTTCATTCTTGTACAGTTTAGCTAACTTGTTCAGCTTGGTGGGGATATTCTGTACCAAGTCAATATATATATATTAGCAACTAATTTAGTTAACAATTATCTTGTTTGCTACACTTATATAGTTTAGCAAGAGCAAAAATGATTAGAAAAAAACAAAACCATATTGACTCTAGATAACCAATCTTAAATTACTCACTTGATGTTTTGGCTGGTTGCCCTAATGATCATTAAGGCTAGACCATCTAGACAAACATCACCAGGAATAATAATGATCATTGGAGCATCTAGCCAAACATCACCAGGAATAATAATGATCATTGGAGCATCTAGCCAAACATCACCAGGAATAATAATGATCATTGGAGCATCTAGCCAAACATCACCAGGAATAATAATTATCATTGGAACATCTAACCAAACATCACCAGTAATAATGATTATTAGAGCATCTAACCAAACATCACCAGGAATAATAATGATCGTTAGACATCTAGCCAAACATCACCAGGAATAATAATGTTCATTGGAGCATCTAGCCAAACATCACCAGGAATAATAATGATCATTGGAGCATATAGCCAAACATCACCAGGAATAACAATGATCGTTGGAGCATCTAGCCAAACATCACCAGGAATAATAATGATCATTAGAGCATCTAACCAAACATCACCCGGAATAATACTAATCATTGGAGCATCTAGACAAACATCACCAGGAATAATAATGATCATTGGAGCATCTAGCCAAACAACACCAGGAATAATAATGATCATTGGAGCATCTAGACAAACATCACCAGGAATAATAATGATCATTGGAGCATCTAGACAAACATCACCAGGAATAATAATGATCATTGGAGCATCTAGACAAACACCACCAGGAATAATAATGATCATTGGAGCATCTAGCCAAACACCACCAGGAATAATAATGATCATTGGAGCATCTAGCCAAACATCACCAGGAATAATAATGATCATTGGAGCATCTAGACAAACAACACCAGGAATAATAATGATCATTGGAGCATCTAGCCAAACATCACCAGGAATAATAATGATCATTGGAGCATCTAGCCAAACATCACCAGGAATAATAATGATCAATGGAGCATCTAGACAAACATCACCAGGAATAATAATGATCATTGGAGCATCTAGACAAACATCACCAGGAATAATAATGATCGTTGGAGCATCTAGCCAAACATCACCAGGAATAATAATGATCATTGGAGCATCTAGCCAAACATCACCAGGAATAATAATGATCATTGGAGCATCTAACCAAACATCACCAGGAATAATAATGATCAATGGAGCATCTAGACAAACATCACCAGGATAATAATGATCAATGGAGCATCTAGACAAACATCACCAGGAATAATAATGATCAATGGAGCATCTAGACAAACATCACCAGGAATAATAATGATCAATGGAGCATCTAGACAAACATCACCAGGAATAATAATGATCGTTGGAGCATCTAGCCAAACATCACCAGGAATAATGATGATCATTGGAACATCTAGACAAACATCACCAGGAATAATAATGATCATTGGAGCATCTAGCCAAACATCACCAGGAATAATAATGATCATTGGAGCATCTAGCCAAACATCACCAGGAATAATAATGATCATTGGAGCATCTAGCCAAACATCACCAGGAATAATAATGATCATTGGAGCATCTAGCCAAACATCACCAGGAATAATAATGATCATTGGAGCATCTAGCCAAACATCACCAGGAATAATAATGATCGTTGGAGCATCTAGCCAAACATCACCAGGAATAATAATGATCATTGGAGCATCTAGCCAAACACCACCAGGAATAATAATGATCATTGGAACATCTAGCCAAACATCACCAGGAATAATAATGATCATTGGAGCATCTAGCCAAACATCACCAGGATAATAATGATCATTGGAACATCTAGCCAAACATCACCAGGAATAATAATGATCATTGGAACATCTAGCCAAACATCACCAGGAATAATAATGATCATTGGAGCATCTAGCCAAACATCACCAGTAATAATAATGATCATTGGAGCATCTAGCCAAACATCACCAGATAATAATGATCATTGGAGCATCTAGCCAAACATCACCAGGAATAATAATAATCATTGGAGCATCTAGCCAAACATCACCAGGAATAATAAGGAATAATAATGATCATTGGAGCATCTAGCCAAACATCACCAGGAATAATAATGATCATTGGAGCATCTAGCCAAACACCACCAGGAATAATAATGATCATTGGAGCATCTAGCCAAACATCACCAGGAATAATAATGATCATTGGAGCATCTAGCCAAACATCACCAGGAATAATAATGATCATTGGATCATCTAGACAAACATCACCAGGAATAATAATGATCATTGGAGCATCTAGCCAACATCACCAGGAATAATAATAATCATTGGAGCATCTAGCCAAACATCACCAGGAATAATAATGATCATTGGAGCATCTAGCCAAACATCACCAGGAATAATAATGATCATTGGAGCATCTAGCCAAACATCACCAGGAATAATAATGATCGTTGGAGCATCTAGCCAAACATCACCAGGAATAATAATGATCATTGGAGCATCTAGCCAAACATCACCAGGAATAATAATAATCATTGGAGCATCTAGCCAAACATCACCAGGAATAATAATGATCATTGGAGCATCTAGCCAAACATCACCAGGAATAATAATGATCATTGGAGCATCTAGCCAAACATCACCAGGAATAATAATAATCATTGGAGCATCTAGCCAAACATCACCAGGAATAATAATGATCATTGGAGCATCTAGCCAAACATCACCAGGAATAATAATGATCATTGGAGCATCTAGCCAAACATCACCAGGAATAATAATTATCATTGGAACATCTAACCAAACATCACCAGGAATAATAATGATTATTAGAGCATCTAACCAAACATCACCAGGAATAATAATGATCGTTAGACATCTAGCCAAACATCACCAGGAATAATAATGTTCATTGGAGCATCTAGCCAAACATCACCAGGAATAATAATGATCATTGGAGCATCTAGCCAAACATCACCAGGAATAACAATGATCGTTGGAGCATCTAGCCAAACATCACCAGGAATAATAATGATCATTAGAGCATCTAACCAAACATCACCCGGAATAATACTAATCATTGGAGCATCTAGACAAACATCACCAGGAATAATAATGATCATTGGAGCATCTAGCCAAACAACACCAGGAATAATAATGATCATTGGAGCATCTAGCCAAACATCACCAGGAATAATAATGATCATTGGAGCATCTAGCCAAACACCACCAGGAATAATAATGATCATTGGAGCATCTAGCCAAACATCACCAGGAATAATAATAATCATTGGAGCATCTAGCCAAACATCACCAGGAATAATAATGATCATTGGAACATCTAACCAAACATCACCAGGAATAATAATGATCATTGGAGCATCTATACAAACAACACCAGGAATAATAAGTATAGGATAGCCTATACAAAAGAGTCGGTTATGCGCCCATGTAACCTCCGAGTTTGCAGTTACCCCGAGGTGAAGCCGAGGAATGTAACAGCAAACGAGTAGGTTACACTGGCGCATAACCGACTCTTTTGTATAGGCTATCTTACTTATACTACTACATTGCACATGCGCTATACTACATGCGGTTAAAAGTGTAGGTTACGCGCCTATGTAACCTATAGTTATTAACCAATCAGATTAGCCACAGGCCACGTGATGTAGTATAATGATCATTGGAGCATCTAGCCAAACATCACCAGGAATAATAATAATCATTGGAACATCTGGCCAAACATCACCAGGAATAATAATAATCATTGGAGCATCTGGCCAAACACCACCAGGAATAATAATGATCATTGGATCATCTAGACAAACATCACCAGGAATAATAATGATCATTGGAGCATCTAGCCAAACATCACCAGGAATAATAATGATCATTGGAGCAACTAGCCAAACATCACCAGGAATAATAATGATCATTGGAGCATCTAGCCAAACATCACCATGATCATTGGAGCATCTAGCCAAACATCACCAGGAATAATAATGATCATTGGAGCATCTAGCCAAACATCACCAGGAGAATAATAATGATCATTGGAGCATCTAGCCAAACATCACCAGGATTAATAATGATCATTGGAGCATCTAGCCAAACATCACCAGGAATAATAATGATCATTGGAGCATCTAACCAAACATCACCAGGAATAATAATGATCATTGGAGCATCTAGCCAAACATCACCAGGAATAATAATGATCATTGGAGCATCTAGCCAAACATCACCAGGAATAATAATGATCATTGGAACATCTAGACACACATCACCAGGAATAATAATGATCATTGGAGCATCCAGCCAAACATCACCAGGAATAATAATGATCATTGGAGCATCTAGCCAAACATCACCAGGAATAATAATGATCATTGGAGCATCTAGCCAAACATCACCAGGAATAATAATAATCATTGGAGCATCTAGACAAACATCACCAGGAATAATAATGATCATTGGAGCATCTAGCCAAACATCACCAGGAATAATGATGATCATTGGAGCATCTAACCAAACATCACCAGGAATAATAATGATCGTTGGAGCATCTAGCCAAACATCACCAGGAATAATAATTATCATTGGAGCATCTAGCCAAACATCACCAGAAATAATAATGATCATTGGAGCATCTAGCCAAACATCACCAGGAATAATAATGATCATTGGAGCATCTAGCCAAACATCACCAGGAATAATAATGATCATTGGAGCATCTAGCCAAACATCACCAGGAATAATAATGATCATTGGAGCATCTAGCCAAACATCACCAGGAATAATAATGATCATTGGAGCATCTAGCCAAACATCACCAGGAATAATAATGATCATTGGAGCATCTAGCCAAACATCACCAGGAATAATAATGATCATTGGAGCATCTAGCCAAACATCACCAGGAATAATAATAATCATTGGAGCATCTAGACACACATCACCAGGAATAATAATGATCATTGGAGCATCTAGCCAAACATCACCCAGGAATAATAATGATCATTGGAGCATCTAGCCAAACATCACCAGGAATAATAATGATCATTGGAGCATCTAGCCAAACATCACCAGGAATAATAATGATCATTGGAGCATCTAGCCAAACATCACCAGGAATAATAATGATCGTTGGAGCATCTAGCCAAACATCACCATGATCATTGGAGCATCTAGCCAAACATCACCAGGAATAATAATGATCATTGGAGCATCTAGCCAAACATCACCAGGAATAATAATGATCATTGGAGCATCTAGCCAAACATCAGGATTAATAATGATCATTGGAGCATCGAGCCAAACATCACCAGGAATAATAATGATCATTGGAGCATCTAACCAAACATCACCAGGAATAATAATGATCATTGGAGCATCTAGCCAAACATCACCAGGAATAATAATGATCGTTGGAGCATCTAGCCAAACATCACCAGGAATAATGATGATCATTGGAACATCTAGACAAACATCACCAGGAATAATAATGATCATTGGAGCATCTAGCCAAACATCACCAGGAATAATAATGATCATTGGAGCATCTAGCCAAACATCACCAGGAATAATAATGATCATTGGAGCATCTAGCCAGGAATAATAATGATCATTGGAACATCTAGACAAACATCACCAGGAATAATAATAATCATCTAGCCAAACATCACCGGGGAATAATAATGATCATTGGAGCATCTAGCCAAACATCACCATGATCATTGGAGCATCTAGCCAAACACCACCAGGAATAATAATGATCATTGGAGCATCTAGCCAAACATAACCAGGAATAATAATGATCATTGGAGCATCTAGCCAAACATCACCAGGAATAATAATGATCATTGGAGCATCTAGCCAAACATCACCAGGAATAATAATGATCATTGGAGCATCTAACCAAACATCACCAGGAATAATAATGATCATTGGAGCATCTAGCCAAACATCACCAGGAATAATAATGATCATTGGAGCATCTAGCCAAACATCACCCAGGAATAATATTGATCATTGGAGCATCTAGCCAAACATCACCAGGAATAATAATGATCATTGGAGCATCTAGCCAAACATCACCAGGAATAATAATGATCATTGGAGCATCTAGCCAAACATCACCAGGAATAATAATTATCATTGGAGCATCTAGCCAGGAATAATAATGATCATTGGAACATCTAGACAAACATCACCAGGAATAATAATAATCATCTAGCCAAACATCACCGGGATAATAATGATCATTGGAGCATCTAGCCAAACATCACCATGAATAATAATGATCATTGGAGCATCTAGCCAAACACCACCAGGAATAATAATGATCATTGGAGCATCTAGCCAAACATCACCAGGAATAATAATGATCATTGGAGCATCTAGCCAAACATCACCAGGAATAATAATGATCATTGGAGCATCTAGCCAAACACCACCAGGAATAATAATGATCATTGGAGCATCTAACCAAACATCACCAGGAATAATAATGATCAATGGACAAACATCACCAGGAATAATAATGATCGTTGGAGCATCTAGCCAAACATCACCAGGAATAATGATGATCATTGGAACATCTAGACAAACATCACCAGGAATAATAATGATCATTGGAGCATCTAGCCAAACATCACCAGAAATAATAATGATCATTGGAGCATCTAGCCAAACATCACCAGGAATAATAATGATCATTGGAGCATCTAGCCAAACATCACCAGGAATAATAATGATCATTGGAGCATCTAGCCAAACATCACCAGGAATAATAATGATCATTGGAGCATCTAGCCAAACATCACCAGGAATAATAATGATCATTGGAGCATCTAGCCAAACATCACCAGGAATAATAATGATCATTGGAGCATCTAGACAAACATCACAAGGAATAATAATGATCATTGGAGCATCTAGACAAACATCACCAGGAATAATAATGATCATTGGAGCATCTAGCCAAACATCACCAGGAATAATGATGATCATTGGAGCATCTAGACAAACATCACCAGGAATAATAATGATCATTGCAGCATCTAGCCAAACATCACCAGGAATAATAATGATCATTGGAGCATATAGACAAACATCACCAGGAATAATAATGATCATTGGAGCATCTAGCCAAACATCACCAGGAATAATAATGATCATTGGAGCATCTAGCCAAACATCACCAGGAATAATAATGATCATTGGAGCATCTAGCCAAACATCACCAGGAATAATAATGATCGTTGGAGCATCTAGCCAAACATCACCAGGAATAATGATGATCATTGGAACATCTAGACAAACATCACCAGGAATAATAATGATCATTGGAGCATCTAGCCAAACATCACCAGGAATAATAATGATCATTGGAGCATCTAGACAAACATCACCAGGAATAATAATGATCGTTGGAGCATCTAGCCAAACATCACCAGGAATAATAATTATCATTGGAGCATCTAGCCAGGAATAATAATGATCATTGGAACATCTAGACAAACATCAACAGGAATAATAATAATCATCTAGCCAAACATCACCGGGAATAATAATGATCATTGGAGCATCTAGCCAAACATCACCAGGAATAATAATGATCATTGGAGCATCTAGCCAAACATCACATCACCAGGAATAATAATGATCGTTGGAGCATCTAGCCAAACACCACCAGGAATAATAATGATCATTGGAGCATCTAGCCAAACATCACCAGGAATAATAATGATCATTGGAGCATCTAGCCAAACATCACCAGGAATAATAATGATCATTGGAGCATCTAGCCAAACATCACCAGGAATAATAATGATCATTGGAGCATCTAACCAAACATCACCAGGAATAATAATGATCATTTGAGCATCTAGCCAAACATCACCAGGAATAATAGTGATCATTGGAGCATCTAGCCAAACATCACCAGGAATAATAATGATCATTGGAGCATCTAGCCAAACATCACCAGGAATAATAATGATCGTTGGAAATCTAGCCAAACATCACCAGAATAATAATGATCATTGGAGCATCTAGCCAAACATCACCAGGAATAATAATGATCATTGGAGCATCTAGCCAAACATCACCAGGAATAATAATGATCATTGGAACATCTAACCAAACATCACCAGGAATAATAATGATTATTAGAGCATCTAACCAAACATCACCAGGAATAATAATGATCATTGGAGCATCTAGCCAAACGCCACCAGGAATAATAATGATCATTGGAGCATCTAGCCAAACATCACCAGGAATAATAATGATCATTGGAGCATCTAGCCAAACAACACCAGGAATAATAATGATCATTGGAGCATCTAGACAAACATCACCAGGAATAATAATGATCATTGGAGCATCTAGACAAACATCACCAGGAATAATAATGATCATTGGAGCATCTAGACAAACATCACCAGGAATAATAATGATCATTGGAGCATCTAGCCAAACAACACCAGGAATAATAATGATCATTGGAGCATCTAGACAAACATCACCAGAATAATAATGATCATTGGAGCATCTAGACAAACATCACCAGGAATAATAATGATCATTGGAGCATCTAGCCAAACATCACCAGGAATAATAATGATCATTGGAGCATCTAGACAAACATCACAAGGAATAATAATGATCATTGGAGCATCTAGACAAACATCACCAGGAATAATAATGATCATTGGAGCATCTAGCCAAACATCACCAGGAATAATGATGATCATTGGAGCATCTAGACAAACATCACCAGGAATAATAATGATCATTGCAGCATCTAGCCAAACATCACCAGGAATAATAATGATCATTGGAGCATCTAGACAAACATCACCAGGAATAATAATGATCATTGGAGCATCTAGCCAAACATCACCAGGAATAATAATGATCATTGGAGCATCTAGCCAAACATCACCAGAATAATAATGATCATTGGAGCATCTAGCCAAACATCACCAGGAATAATAATGATCGTTGGAGCATCTAGCCAAACATCACCAGGAATAATGATGATCATTGGAACATCTAGACAAACATCACCAGAATAATAATGATCATTGGAGCATCTAGCCAAACATCACCAGGAATAATAATGATCATTGGAGCATCTAGACAAACATCACCAGGAATAATAATGATCGTTGGAGCATCTAGCCAAACATCACCAGGAATAATAATTATCATTGGAGCATCTAGCCAGGAATAATAATGATCATTGGAACATCTAGACAAACATCACCAGGAATAATAATAATCATCTAGCCAAACATCACCGGGAATAATAATGATCATTGGAGCATCTAGCCAAACATCACCAGGAATAATAATGATCATTGGAGCATCTAGCCAAACATCACCAGGAATAATAATGATCGTTGGAGCATCTAGCCAAACACCACCAGGAATAATAATGATCATTGGAGCATCTAGCCAAACATCACCAGGAATAATAATGATCATTGGAGCATCTAGCCAAACATCACCAGGAATAATAATGATCATTGGAGCATCTAGCCAAACATCACCAGGAATAACATCACCAGGAATAATAATGATCATTGGAGCATCTAACCAAACATCACCAGGAATAATAATGATCATTTGAGCATCTAGCCAAACATCACCAGGAATAATAGTGATCATTGGAGCATCTAGCCAAACATCACCAGGAATAATAATGATCATTGGAGCATCTAGCCAAACATCACCAGGAATAATAATGATCGTTGGAAATCTAGCCAAACATCACCAGGAATAATAATGATCATTGGAGCATCTAGCCAAACATCACCAAGAATAATAATGATCATTGGAGCATCTAGCCAAACATCACCAGGAATAATAATGATCATTGGAACATCTAACCAAACATCACCAGGAATAATAATGATTATTAGAGCATCTAACCAAACATCACCAGGAATAATAATGATCATTGGAGCATCTAGCCAAACGCCACCAGGAATAATAATGATCATTGGAGCATCTAGCCAAACATCACCAGGAATAATAATGATCATTGGAGCATCTAGCCAAACAACACCAGGAATAATAATGATCATTGGAGCATCTAGACAAACATCACCAGGAATAATAATGATCATTGGAGCATCTAGACAAACATCACCAGGAATAATAATGATCATTGGAGCATCTAGACAAACATCACCAGGAATAATAATGATCATTGGAGCATCTAGCCAAACAACACCAGGAATAATAATGATCATTGGAGCATCTAGACAAACATCACCAGGAATAATAATGATCATTGGAGCATCTAGACAAACATCACCAGGAATAATAATGATCATTGGAGCATCTAGACAAACATCACAAGGAATAATAATGATCATTGGAGCATCTAGACAAACATCACCAGGAATAATAATGATCATTGGAGCATCTAGACAAACATCACCAGGAATAATAATGATCATTGGAGCATCTAGACAAACATCACCAGGAATAATAATGATCATTGGAGCATCTAGACAAACACCACCAGGAATAATAATGATCATTGGAGCATCTAGACAAACATCACCAGGAATAATAATGATCATTGGAGCATCTAGCCAAACATCACCAGGAATAATAATGATCATTGGAGCATCTAGACAAACATCACCAGGAATAATAATGATCATTGGAGCATCTAGACAAACATCACCAGAAATAATAATGATCATTGGAGCATCTAGCCAAACATCACCAGGAATAATAATGATCATTGGAGCATCTAGCCAAACATCACCAGGAATAATAATGATCATAGGAGCATCTAGCCAAACATCACCAGGAATAATAATGATCATTGGAGCATCTACACCAGGAATAATAATGATCATTGGAGCATCTAGCCAAACATCACCAGGAATAATAATGATCATTGGAGCATCTAGACAAACATCACCATGAATAATAATAATCATTGGAGAATCTAGCCAAACATCGCCAGGAATACTAATGATCATTGGAGCATCTAGACACACATCACCAGGAATAATAATGATCATTGGAGCATGTAGCCAAACATCACCAGGAATAATAATGATCATTGGAGCATCTAGCCAAACATCACCAGGAATAATAATGATCATTGGAGCATCTAGCCAAACATCACCAGGAATAATAATGATCGTTGGAGCATCTAGCCAAACATCACCAGGAATAATAATGATCATTGGAGCATCTAGCCAAACATCACCAGGAATAATAATGATCATTGGAGCATCTAGCCAAACATCACCAGGAATAATAATGATCATTGGAACATCTAACCAAACATCACCAGGAATAATAATGATTATTAGAGCATCTAACCAAACATCACCAGGAATAATAATGATCGTTAGACATCTAGCCAAACATCACCAGGAATAATAATGTTCATTGGAGCATCTAGCCAAACATCACCAGGAATAATAATGATCATTGGAGCATCTAGCCAAACATCACCAGGAATAATAATGATCGTTGGAGCATCTAGCCAAACATCACCAGGAATAATAATGATCATTAGAGCATCTAACCAAACATCACCAGGAATAATAATAATCATTGGAGCATCTAGACAAACATCACCAGGAATAATAATGATCATTTGAGCATCTAGCCAAACATCACCAGGAATAATAGTGATCATTGGAGCATCTAGCCAAACATCACCAGGAATAATAATGATCTTTGGAGCATCTAGCCAAACATCACCAGGAATAATAATGATCGTTGGAAATCTAGCCAAACATCACCAGGAATAATAATGATCATTGGAGCATCTAGCCAAACATCACCAGGAATAATAATGATCATTGGAGCATCTAGCCAAACATCACCAGGAATAATAATGATCATTGGAACATCTAACCAAACATCACCAGGAATAATAATGATTATTAGAGCATCTAACCAAACATCACCAGGAATAATAATGATCGTTAGACATCTAGCCAAACATCACCAGGAATAATAATGTTCATTGGAGCATCTAGCCAAACATCACCAGGAATAATAATGATCATTGGAGCATCTAGCCAAACATCACCAGGAATAATAATGATCGTTGGAGCATCTAGCCAAACATCACCAGGAATAATAATGATCATTAGAGCATCTAACCAAACATCACCAGGAATAATAATAATCATTGGAGCATCTAGACAAACATCACCAGGAATAATAATGATCATTTGAGCATCTAGCCAAACATCACCAGGAATAATAGTGATCATTGGAGCATCTAGCCAAACATCACCAGGAATAATAATGATCATTGGAGCATCTAGCCAAACATCACTAGGAATAATAATGATCGTTGGAAATCTAGCCAAACATCACCAGGAATAATAATGATCATTGGAGCATCTAGCCAAACATCACCAGGAATAATAATGATCATTGGAGCATCTAGCCAAACATCACCAGGAATAATAATGATCATTGGAACATCTAACCAAACATCACCAGGAATAATAATGATTATTAGAGCATCTAACCAAACATCACCAGGAATAATAATGATCGTTAGACATCTAGCCAAACATCACCAGGGATAATAATGTTCATTGGAGCATCTAGCCAAACATCACCAGGAATAATAATGATCATTGGAGCATCTAGCCAAACATCACCACGAATAATAATGATCGTTGGAGCATCTAGCCAAACATCACCAGGAATAATAATGATCATTAGAGCATCTAACCAAACATCACCAGGAATAATAATAATCATTGGAGCATCTAGACAAACATCACCAGGAATAATAATGATCATTGGAGCATCTAGCCAAACGCCACCAGGAATAATAATGATCATTGGAGCATCTAGCCAAACATCACCAGGAATAATAATGATCATTGGAGCATCTAGCCAAACACCACCAGGAATAATAATGATCATTGGAGCATCTAGACAAACATCACCAGCAATAATAATGATCATTGGAGCATCTAGCCAAACATCACCAGGAATAATAATGATCATTGGAGCATCTAGACAAACATCACCAGGAATAATAATGATCATTGGAGCATCTAGACAAACATCACCAGGAATAATAATGATCATTGGAGCATCTAGCCAAACATCACCAAGAATAATAATGATCATTGGAGCATCTAGACAAACACTACCAGGAATAATAATGATCATTGGAGCATCTAGCCAAACATCACCAGGAATAATAATGATCATTGGAGCATCTAGACAAACACCACCAGGAATAATAATGATCATTGGAGCATCTAGACAAACATCACCAGGAATAATAATGATCATTGGAGCATCTAGACAAACATCACCAGGAATAATAATGATCGTTGGAGCATCTAGACAAACATCACCAGGAATAATAATGATCATTGGAGCATCTAGCCAAACATCACCAGGAATAATAATGATCATTGGAGCATCTAGCCAAACATCACCAGGAATAATAATGATCATTGGAGCATCTAGCCAAACATCACCAGGAATAATAATGATCATTGGAGCATCTACACCAGGAATAATAATGATCATTGGAGCATCTAGCCAAACATCACCAGGAATAATAAATAATAATGATCATTGGAACATCTAACCAAACATCACCAGGAATAATAATGATTATTAGAGCATCTAACCAAACATCACCAGGAATAATAATGATCGTTAGACATCTAGCCAAACATCACCAGGGATAATAATGTTCATTGGAGCATCTAGCCAAACATCACCAGGAATAATAATGATCATTGGAGCATCTAGCCAAACATCACCACGAATAATAATGATCGTTGGAGCATCTAGCCAAACATCACCAGGAATAATAATGATCATTAGAGCATCTAACCAAACATCACCAGGAATAATAATAATCATTGGAGCATCTAGACAAACATCACCAGGAATAATAATGATCATTGGAGCATCTAGCCAAACGCCACCAGGAATAATAATGATCATTGGAGCATCTAGCCAAACATCACCAGGAATAATAATGATCATTGGAGCATCTAGCCAAACACCACCAGGAATAATAATGATCATTGGAGCATCTAGACAAACATCACCAGCAATAATAATGATCATTGGAGCATCTAGCCAAACATCACCAGGAATAATAATGATCATTGGAGCATCTAGACAAACATCACCAGGAATAATAATGATCATTGGAGCATCTAGACAAACATCACCAGGAATAATAATGATCATTGGAGCATCTAGCCAAACATCACCAAGAATAATAATGATCATTGGAGCATCTAGACAAACACTACCAGGAATAATAATGATCATTGGAGCATCTAGCCAAACATCACCAGGAATAATAATGATCATTGGAGCATCTAGACAAACACCACCAGGAATAATAATGATCATTGGAGCATCTAGACAAACATCACCAGGAATAATAATGATCATTGGAGCATCTAGACAAACATCACCAGGAATAATAATGATCGTTGGAGCATCTAGACAAACATCACCAGGAATAATAATGATCATTGGAGCATCTAGCCAAACATCACCAGGAATAATAATGATCATTGGAGCATCTAGCCAAACATCACCAGGAATAATAATGATCATTGGAGCATCTAGCCAAACATCACCAGGAATAATAATGATCATTGGAGCATCTACACCAGGAATAATAATGATCATTGGAGCATCTAGCCAAACATCACCAGGAATAATAATGATCATTGGAGCATCTAGACAAACATCACCATGAATAATAATAATCATTGGAGAATCTAGCCAAACATCGCCAGGAATACTAATGATCATTGGAGCATCTAGACACACATCACCAGGAATAATAATGATCATTGGAGCATGTAGCCAAACATCACCAGGAATAATAATGATCATTGGAGCATCTAGCCAAACATCACCAGGAATAATAATGATCATTGGAGCATCTAGCCAAACATCACCAGGAATAATAATGATCATTGGACAAACATCACAAGGAATAATAATGATCATTGGAGCATCTAGCCAAACATCACCAGGAATAATAATGATCGTTGGAGCATCTAGCCAAACATCACCAGGAATAATAATGATCATTGGAGCATCTAGCCAAACATCACCAGGAATAATAATGATCATTGGACAAACATCACAAGGAATAATAATGATCATTGGAGCATCTAGCCAAACATCACCAGGAATAATAATGATCGTTGGAGCATCTAGCCAAACATCACCAGGAATAATAATGATCATTGGAGCATCTAGCCAAACATCACCAGGAATAATAATGATCATTGGAGCATCTAGCCAAACATCACCAGGAATGATAATGATCATTGGAACATCTAACCAAACATCACCAGGAATAATAATGATTATTAGAGCATCTAACCAAACATCACCAGGAATAATAATGATCGTTAGACATCTAGCCAAACATCACCAGGAATAATAATGTTCATTGGAGCATCTAGCCAAACATCACCAGGAATAATAATGATCATTGGAGCATCTAGCCAAACATCACCAGGAATAATAATGATCGTTGGAGCATCTAGCCAAACATCACCAGGAATAATAATGATCATTAGAGCATCTAACCAAACATCACCAGGAATAATAATAATCATTGGAGCATCTAGACAAACATCACCAGGAATAATAATGATCATTTGAGCATCTAGCCAAACATCACCAGGAATAATAGTGATCATTGGAGCATCTAGCCAAACATCACCAGGAATAATAATGATCTTTGGAGCATCTAGCCAAACATCACCAGGAATAATAATGATCGTTGGAAATCTAGCCAAACATCACCAGGAATAATAATGATCATTGGAGCATCTAGCCAAACATCACCAGGAATAATAATGATCATTGGAGCATCTAGCCAAACATCACCAGGAATAATAATGATCATTGGAACATCTAACCAAACATCACCAGGAATAATAATGATTATTAGAGCATCTAACCAAACATCACCAGGAATAATAATGATCGTTAGACATCTAGCCAAACATCACCAGGAATAATAATGTTCATTGGAGCATCTAGCCAAACATCACCAGGAATAATAATGATCATTGGAGCATCTAGCCAAACATCACCAGGAATAATAATGATCGTTGGAGCATCTAGCCAAACATCACCAGGAATAATAATGATCATTAGAGCATCTAACCAAACATCACCAGGAATAATAATAATCATTGCAGCATCTAGACAAACATCACCAGGAATAATAATGATCATTTGAGCATCTAGCCAAACATCACCAGGAATAATAGTGATCATTGGAGCATCTAGCCAAACATCACCAGGAATAATAATGATCATTGGAGCATCTAGCCAAACATCACTAGGAATAATAATGATCGTTGGAAATCTAGCCAAACATCACCAGGAATAATAATGATCATTGGAGCATCTAGCCAAACATCACCAGGAATAATAATGATCATTGGAGCATCTAGCCAAACATCACCAGGAATAATAATGATCATTGGAACATCTAACCAAACATCACCAGGAATAATAATGATTATTAGAGCATCTAACCAAACATCACCAGGAATAATAATGATCGTTAGACATCTAGCCAAACATCACCAGGGATAATAATGTTCATTGGAGCATCTAGCCAAACATCACCAGGAATAATAATGATCATTGGAGCATCTAGCCAAACATCACCACGAATAATAATGATCGTTGGAGCATCTAGCCAAACATCACCAGGAATAATAATGATCATTAGAGCATCTAACCAAACATCACCAGGAATAATAATAATCATTGGAGCATCTAGACAAACATCACCAGGAATAATAATGATCATAGGAGCATCTAGCCAAACATCACCAGGAATAATAATGATCATTGGAGCATCTACACCAGGAATAATAATGATCATTGGAGCATCTAGCCAAACATCACCAGGAATAATAATGATCATTGGAGCATCTAGACAAACATCACCATGAATAATAATAATCATTGGAGAATCTAGCCAAACATCGCCAGGAATACTAATGATCATTGGAGCATCTAGACACACATCACCAGGAATAATAATGATCATTGGAGCATGTAGCCAAACATCACCAGGAATAATAATGATCATTGGAGCATCTAGCCAAACATCACCAGGAATAATAATGATCATTGGAGCATCTAGCCAAACATCACCAGGAATAATAATGATCGTTGGAGCATCTAGCCAAACATCACCAGGAATAATAATGATCATTGGAGCATCTAGCCAAACATCACCAGGAATAATAATGATCATTGGAGCATCTAGCCAAACATCACCAGGAATAATAATGATCATTGGAACATCTAACCAAACATCACCAGGAATAATAATGATTATTAGAGCATCTAACCAAACATCACCAGGAATAATAATGATCGTTAGACATCTAGCCAAACATCACCAGGAATAATAATGTTCATTGGAGCATCTAGCCAAACATCACCAGGAATAATAATGATCATTGGAGCATCTAGCCAAACATCACCAGGAATAATAATGATCGTTGGAGCATCTAGCCAAACATCACCAGGAATAATAATGATCATTAGAGCATCTAACCAAACATCACCAGGAATAATAATAATCATTGGAGCATCTAGACAAACATCACCAGGAATAATAATGATCATTTGAGCATCTAGCCAAACATCACCAGGAATAATAGTGATCATTGGAGCATCTAGCCAAACATCACCAGGAATAATAATGATCTTTGGAGCATCTAGCCAAACATCACCAGGAATAATAATGATCGTTGGAAATCTAGCCAAACATCACCAGGAATAATAATGATCATTGGAGCATCTAGCCAAACATCACCAGGAATAATAATGATCATTGGAGCATCTAGCCAAACATCACCAGGAATAATAATGATCATTGGAACATCTAACCAAACATCACCAGGAATAATAATGATTATTAGAGCATCTAACCAAACATCACCAGGAATAATAATGATCGTTAGACATCTAGCCAAACATCACCAGGAATAATAATGTTCATTGGAGCATCTAGCCAAACATCACCAGGAATAATAATGATCATTGGAGCATCTAGCCAAACATCACCAGGAATAATAATGATCGTTGGAGCATCTAGCCAAACATCACCAGGAATAATAATGATCATTAGAGCATCTAACCAAACATCACCAGGAATAATAATAATCATTGGAGCATCTAGACAAACATCACCAGGAATAATAATGATCATTTGAGCATCTAGCCAAACATCACCAGGAATAATAGTGATCATTGGAGCATCTAGCCAAACATCACCAGGAATAATAATGATCATTGGAGCATCTATCCAAACATCACTAGGAATAATAATGATCGTTGGAAATCTAGCCAAACATCACCAGGAATAATAATGATCATTGGAGCATCTAGCCAAACATCACCAGGAATAATAATGATCATTGGAGCATCTAGCCAAACATCACCAGGAATAATAATGATCATTGGAACATCTAACCAAACATCACCAGGAATAATAATGATTATTAGAGCATCTAACCAAACATCACCAGGAATAATAATGATCGTTAGACATCTAGCCAAACATCACCAGGGATAATAATGTTCATTGGAGCATCTAGCCAAACATCACCAGGAATAATAATGATCATTGGAGCATCTAGCCAAACATCACCACGAATAATAATGATCGTTGGAGCATCTAGCCAAACATCACCAGGAATAATAATGATCATTAGAGCATCTAACCAAACATCACCAGGAATAATAATAATCATTGGAGCATCTAGACAAACATCACCAGGAATAATAATGATCATTGGAGCATCTAGCCAAACGCCACCAGGAATAATAATGATCATTGGAGCATCTAGCCAAACATCACCAGGAATAATAATGATCATTGGAGCATCTAGCCAAACACCACCAGGAATAATAATGATCATTGGAGCATCTAGACAAACATCACCAGCAATAATAATGATCATTGGAGCATCTAGCCAAACATCACCAGGAATAATAATGATCATTGGAGCATCTAGACAAACATCACCAGGAATAATAATGATCATTGGAGCATCTAGCCAAACATCACCAGGAATAATAATGATCATTGGAGCATCTAGCCAAACATCACCAGGAATAATAATGATCGTTGGAGCATCTAGCCAAACATCACCAGGAATAATAATGATCATTGGAGCATCTAGCCAAACATCACCAGGAATAATAATGATCATTGGAGCATCTAGCCAAACATCACCAGGAATAATAATGATCATTGGAACATCTAACCAAACATCACCAGGAATAATAATGATTATTAGAGCATCTAACCAAACATCACCAGGAATAATAATGATCGTTAGACATCTAGCCAAACATCACCAGGAATAATAATGTTCATTGGAGCATCTAGCCAAACATCACCAGGAATAATAATGATCATTGGAGCATCTAGCCAAACATCACCAGGAATAATAATGATCGTTGGAGCATCTAGCCAAACATCACCAGGAATAATAATGATCAATAGAGCATCTAACCAAACATCACCAGGAATAATAATGATCATTGGAGCATCTAGACAAACATCTTCAGGAATAATAATGATCATTTGAGCATCTAGCCAAACATCACCAGGAATAATAGTGATCATTGGAGCATCTAGCCAAACATCACCAGGAATAATAATGATCATTGGAGCATCTAGCCAAACATCACCAGGAATAATAATGATCGTTGGAAATCTAGCCAAACATCACCAGGAATAATAATGATCATTGGAGCATCTAGCCAAACATCACCAGGAATAATAATGATCATTGGAGCATCTAGCCAAACATCACCAGGAATAATAATGATCATTGGAACATCTAACCAAACATCACCAGCAATAATAATGATTATTAGAGCATCTAACCAAACATCACCAGGAATAATAATGATCGTTAGACATCTAGCCAAACATCACCAGGGATAATAATGTTCATTGGAGCATCTAGCCAAATATCACCAGGAATAATAATGATCATTGGAGTATCTAGCCAAACATCACCAGGAATAATAATGATCGTTGGAGCATCTAGCCAAACATCACCAGTAATAATATTGATCATTAGAGCATCTAACCAAACATCACCAGGAATAATAATAATCATTGGAGCATCTAGACAAACATCACCAATCACCAGGAATAATAATGATCATTGGAGCATCTAGCCAAACGCTACCAGGAATAATAATGATCATTGGAGCATCTAGCCAAACATCACCAGGAATAATAATGATCATTGGAGCATCTAGCCAAACAACACCAGGAATAATAATGATCATTGGAGCATCTAGACAAACATCACCAGGAATAATAATGATCATTGGAGCATCTAGACAAACATCACCAGGAATAATAATGATCATTGGAGCATCTAGCCAAACATCACCAGGAATAATAATGATCTTGGAGCATCTAGCCAAACATCACCAGGAATAATAATGATCATTGGAGCATCTAGACAAACACCACCAGGAATAATAATGATCATTGGAGCATCTAGCCAAACACCACCAGGAATAATAATGATCATTGGAGCATCTAGCCAAACATCACCAGGAATAATAATGATCATTGGAGCATCTAGACAAACAACACCAGGAATAATAATGATCATTGGAGCATCTAGACAAACATCACCAGCAATAATAATGATCATTGGAGCATCTAGACAAACATCACCAGGAATAATAATGATCATTGGAGCATCTAGACAAACATCACCAGGAATAATAATGATCATTGGAGCATCTAGACAAACATCACCAGGATAATGATCATTGGAGCATCTAGCCAAACATCACCAGGAATAATAATGATCATTGGAGCATCTAGCCAAACATCACCAGGAATAATAATGATCGTTGGAGCATCTAGCCAAACATCACCAGGAATAATGATGATCATTGGAACATCTAGACAAACATCACCAGGAATAATAATGATCATTGGAGCATCTAGCCAAACATCACCAGGAATAATAATGATCATTGGAGCATCTAGCCAAACATCACCAGGAATAATAATGATCATTGGAACATCTAACCAAACATCACCAGGAATAATAATGATTATTAGAGCATCTAACCAAACATCACCAGGAATAATAATGATCGTTAGACATCTAGCCAAACATCACCAGGGATAATAATGTTCATTGGAGCATCTAGCCAAACATCACCAGGAATAATAATGATCATTGGAGCATCTAGCCAAACATCACCAGGAATAATAATGATCGTTGGAGCATCTAGCCAAACATCACCAGGAATAATAATGATCATTAGAGCATCTAACCAAACATCACCAGGAATAATAATAATCATTGGAGCATCTAGACAAACATCACCAATAATGATCATTGGAGCATCTAGCCAAACGCCACCAGGAATAATAATGATCATTGGAGCATCTAGCCAAACATCACCAGGAATAATAATAATCATTGGAGCATCTAGCCAAACACCACCAGGAATAATAATGATCATTGGAGCATCTAGACAAACATCACCAGCAATAATAATGATCATTGGAGCATCTAGCCAAACATCACCAAGAATAATAATGATCATTGGAGCATCTAGACAAACATCACCAGGATAATAATGATCATTGGAGCATCTAGACAAACATCCAGTAATAATAATGATCATTGGAGCATCTAGACAAACATCACCAGGAATAATAATGATCATTGGAGCATCTAGACAAACATCACCAGGAATAATAATGATCATTGGAGCATCTAGCCAAACATCACCAAGAATAATAATGATCATTGGAGCATCTAGACAAACACTACCAGGAATAATAATGATCATTGGAGCATCTAGCCAAACATCACCAGGAATAATAATGATCATTGGAGCATCTAGACAAACACCACCAGGAATAATAATGATCATTGGAGCATCTAGACAAACATCACCAGGAATAATAATGATCATTGGAGCATCTAGACAAACATCACCAGGAATAATAATGATCGTTGGAGCATCTAGCCAAACATCACCAGGAATAATAATGATCATTGGAGCATCTAGCCAAACATCACCAGAATAATAATGATCATTGGAGCATCTAGCCAAACATCACCAGGAATAATAATGATCATTGGAGCATCTAGCCAAACATCACCAGGAATAATAATGATCATTGGAGCATCTACACCAGGAATAATAATGATCATTGGAGCATCTAGCCAAACATCACCAGGAATAATAATGATCATTGGAGCATCTAGACAAACATCACCATGAATAATAATAATCATTGGAGAATCTAGCCAAACATCGCCAGGAATACTAATGATCATTGGAGCATCTAGACACACATCACCAGGAATAATAATGATCATTGGAGCATGTAGCCAAACATCACCAGGAATAATAATGATCATTGGAGCATCTAGCCAAACATCACCAGGAATAATAATGATCATTGGAGCATCTAGCCAAACATCACCAGGAATAATAATGATCATTGGACAAACATCACAAGGAATAATAATGATCATTGGAGCATCTAGCCAAACATCACCAGGAATAATAATGATCGTTGGAGCATCTAGCCAAACATCACCAGGAATAATGATGATCATTGGAACATCTAGACAAACATCACCAGGAATAATAATGATCATTGGAGCATCTAGCCAAACATCACCAGAATAATAATGATCATTGGAGCATCTAGACAAACATCACCAGGAATAATAATGATCGTTGGAGCATCTAGCCAAACATCACCAGGAATAATAATTATCATTGGAGCATCTAGACACACATCACCAGGAATAATAATGATCATTGGAGCATGTAGCCAAACATCACCAGGAATAATAATGATCATTGGAGCATCTAGCCAAACATCACCAGGAATAATAATGATCATTGGAGCATCTAGCCAAACATCACCAGGAATAATAATGATCATTGGACAAACATCACAAGGAATAATAATGATCATTGGAGCATCTAGCCAAACATCACCAGGAATAATAATGATCGTTGGAGCATCTAGCCAAACATCACCAGGAATAATGATGATCATTGGAACATCTAGACAAACATCACCAGGAATAATAATGATCATTGGAGCATCTAGCCAAACATCACCAGGAATAATAATGATCATTGGAGCATCTAGACAAACATCACCAGGAATAATAATGATCGTTGGAGCATCTAGCCAAACATCACCAGGAATAATAATTATCATTGGAGCATCTAGCCAGGAATAATAATGATCATTGGAACATCTAGACAAACATCACCAGGAATAATAATAATCATCTAGCCAAACATCACCAGGAATAATAATGATCATTGGAGCATCTAGCCAAACATCACCAGGAATAATAATGATCATTGGAGCATCTAGCCAAACATCACCAGGAATAATAATGATCGTTGGAGCATCTAGCCAAACATCACCAGGAATAATAATGATCATTGGAGCATCTAGCCAAACATCACCAGGAATAATAATGATCATTGGAGCATCTAGCCAAACATCACCAGGAATAATAATGATCATTGGAGCATCTAGCCAAACATCACCAGGAATAATAATGATCATTGGAGCATCTAACCAAACATCACCAGGAATAATAATGATCATTTGAGCATCTAGCCAAACATCACCAGGAATAATAATGATCATTGGAGCATCTAACCAAACATCACCAGGAATAATAATGATCATTGGAGCATATAGCCAAACATCACCAGGAATAATAGTGATCATTGGAGCATCTAGACAAACATCACCAGGAATAATAATGATCATTGGAGCATCTAGCCAAACATCACCAGGAATAATAATGATCGTTGGAGCATCTAGCCAAACATCACCAGGAATAATAATGATCATTGGAGCATCTAGCCAAACATCACCAGGAATAATAATGATCATTGGAACATCTAACCAAACATCACCAGGAATAATAATGATTATTAGAGCATCTAACCAAACATCACCAGGAATAATAATGATCGTTAGACATCTAGCCAAACATCACCAGGAATAATAATGTTCATTGGAGCATCTAGCCAAACATCACCAGGAATAATAATGATCATTGGAGCATCTAGCCAAACATCACCAGGAATAATAATGATCGTTGGAGCATCTAGCCAAACATCACCAGGAATAATAATGATCAATAGAGCATCTAACCAAACATCACCAGGAATAATAATGATCATTGGAGCATCTAGACAAACATCACCAGGAATAATAATGATCATTTGAGCATCTAGCCAAACATCACCAGGAATAATAGTGATCATTGGAGCATCTAGCCAAACATCACCAGGATAATAATGATCATTGGAGCATCTAGCCAAACATCACCAGGAATAATAATGATCGTTGGAAATCTAGCCAAACATCACCAGGAATAATAATGATCATTGGAGCATCTAGCCAAACATCACCAGGAATAATAATGATCATTGGAGCATCTAGCCAAACATCACCAGGAATAATAATGATCATTGGAACATCTAACCAAACATCACCAGCAATAATAATGATTATTAGAGCATCTAACCAAAATCACCAGGAATAATAATGATCGTTAGACATCTAGCCAAACATCACCAGGGATAATAATGTTCATTGGAGCATCTAGCCAAATATCACCAGGAATAATAATGATCATTGGAGCATCAAGCCAAACATCACCAGGAATAATAATGATCGTTGGAGCATCTAGCCAAACATCACCAGTAATAATATTGATCATTAGAGCATCTAACCAAACATCACCAGGAATAATAATAATCATTGGAGCATCTAGACAAACATCACCAGGAATAATAATGATCATTGGAGCATCTAGCCAAACGCTACCAGGAATAATAATGATCATTGGAGCATCTAGCCAAACATCACCAGGAATAATAATGATCATTGGAGCATCTAGCCAAACAACACCAGGAATAATAATGATCATTGGAGCATCTAGACAAACATCACCAGGAATAATAATGATCATTGGAGCATCTAGACAAACATCACCAGGAATAATAATGATCATTGGAGCATCTAGACAAACATCACCAGGAATAATAATGATCATTGGAGCATCTAGCCAAACATCACCAGGAATAATAATGATCATTGGAGCATCTAGACAAACACCACCAGGAATAATAATGATCATTGGAGCATCTAGCCAAACACCACCAGGAATAATAATGATCATTGGAGCATCTAGCCAAACATCACCAGGAATAATAATGATCATTGGAGCATCTAGACAAACAACACCAGGAATAATAATGTTCATTGGAGCATCTAGACAAACATCACCAGCAATAATAATGATCATTGGAGCATCTAGACAAACATCACCAGGAATAATAATGATCATTGGAGCATCTAAACAAACATCACCAGGAATAATAATGATCATTGGAGCATCTAGACAAACATCACCAGGAATAATAATGATCATTGGAGCATCTAGCCAAACATCACCAGGAATAATAATGATCATTGGAGCATCTAGCCAAACATCACCAGGAATAATAATGATCGTTGGAGCATCTAGCCAAACATCACCAGGAATAATGATGATCATTGGAACATCTAGACAAACATCACCAGGAATAATAATGATCATTGGAGCATCTAGCCAAACATCACCAGGAATAATAATGATCATTGGAGCATCTAGCCAAACATCACCAGGAATAATAATGATCATTGGAACATCTAACCAAACATCACCAGGAATAATAATGATTATTAGAGCATCTAACCAAACATCACCAGGAATAATAATGATCGTTAGACATCTAGCCAAACATCACCAGGGATAATAATGTTCATTGGAGCATCTAGCCAAACATCACCAGGAATAATAATGATCATTGGAGCATCTAGCCAAACATCACCAGGAATAATAATGATCGTTGGAGCATCTAGCCAAACATCACCAGGAATAATAATGATCATTAGAGCATCTAACCAAACATCACCAGGAATAATAATAATCATTGGAGCATCTAGACAAACATCACCAGGAATAATAATGATCATTGGAGCATCTAGCCAAACGCCACCAGGAATAATAATGATCATTGGAGCATCTAGCCAAACATCACCAGGAATAATAATGATCATTGGAGCATCTAGCCAAACACCACCAGGAATAATAATGATCATTGGAGCATCTAGACAAACATCACCAGCAATAATAATGATCATTGGAGCATCTAGCCAAGCATCACCAGGAATAATAATGATCATTGGAGCATCTAGACAAACATCACCAGGAATAATAATGATCATTGGAGCATCTAGACAAACATCACCAGTAATAATAATGATCATTGGAGCATCTAGACAAACATCACCAGGAATAATAATGATCATTGGAGCATCTAGACAAACATCACCAGGAATAATAATGATCATTGGAGCATCTAGCCAAACATCACCAAGAATAATAATGATCATTGGAGCATCTAGACAAACACTACCAGGAATAATAATGATCATTGGAGCATCTAGACAAACATCACCAGGAATAATAATGATCGTTGGAGCATCTAGCCAAACATCACCAGGAATAATAATGATCATTGGAGCATCTACACCAGGAATAATAATGATCATTGGAGCATCTAGCCAAACATCACCAGGAATAATAATGATCATTGGAGCATCTAGACAAACATCACCATGAATAATAATAATCATTGGAGAATCTAGCCAAACATCGCCAGGAATACTAATGATCATTGGAGCATCTAGACAAACACCACCAGGAATAATAATGATCATTGGAGCATCTAGCCAAACACCACCAGGAATAATAATGATCATTGGAGCATCTAGCCAAACATCACCAGGAATAATAATGATCATTGGAGCATCTAGACAAACAACACCAGGAATAATAATGTTCATTGGAGCATCTAGCCAAACATCACCAGGAATAATGATGATCATTGGAACATCTAGACAAACATCACCAGGAATAATAATGATCATTGGAGCATCTAGCCAAACATCACCAGGAATAATAATGATCATTGGAGCATCTAGACAAACATCACCAGGAATAATAATGATCGTTGGAGCATCTAGCCAAACATCACCAGGAATAATAATTATCATTGGAGCATCTAGCCAGGAATAATAATGATCATTGGAACATCTGGACAAACATCACCAGGAATAATAATAATCATCTAGCCAAACATCACCAGGAATAATAATGATCATTGGAGCATCTAGCCAAACATCACCAGGAATAATAATGATCATTGGAGCATCTAGCCAAACATCACCAGGAATAATAATGATCGTTGGAGCATCTAGCCAAACATCACCAGGAATAATAATGATCATTGGAGCATCTAGCCAAACATCACCAGGAATAATAATGATCATTGGAGCATCTAGCCAAACATCACCAGGAATAATAATGATCATTGGAGCATCTAGCCAAACATCACCAGGAATAATAATGATCATTGGAGCATCTAACCAAACATCACCAGGAATAATAATGAGAATTTGAGCATCTAGCCAAACATCACCAGGAATAATAATGATCATTGGAGCATCTAACCAAACATCACCAGGAATAATAATGATCATTGGAGCATCTAGCCAAACATCACCAGGAATAATAGTGATCATTGGAGCATCTAGCCAAACATCACCAGGAATAATAATGATCATTGGAGCATCTAGCCAAACATCACCAGGAATAATAATGATCGTTGGAGCATCTAGCCAAACATCACCAGGAATAATAATGATCATTGGAGCATCTAGCCAAACATCACCAGGAATAATAATGATCATTGGAGCATCTAGCCAAACATCACCAGGAATAATAATGATCATTGGAACATCTAACCAAACATCACCAGGAATAATAATGATTATTAGAGCATCTAACCAAACATCACCAGGAATAATAATGATCGTTAGACATCTAGCCAAACATCACCAGGAATAATAATGTTCATTGGAGCATCTAGCCAAACATCACCAGGAATAATAATGATCATTGGAGCATCTAGCCAAACATCACCAGGAATAATAATGATCGTTGGAGCATCTAGCCAAACATCACCAGGAATAATAATGATCAATAGAGCATCTAACCAAACATCACCAGGAATAATATCATCACCAGGAATAATAATGATCATTGGAGCATCTAGACAAACATCACCAGGAATAATAATGATCATTTGAGCATCTAGCCAAACATCACCAGGAATAATAGTGATCATTGGAGCATCTAGCCAAACATCACCAGGTAATAATGATCATTGGAGCATCTAGCCAAACATCACCAGGAATAATAATGATCGTTGGAAATCTAGCCAAACATCACCAGGAATAATAATGATCATTGGAGCATCTAGCCAAACATCACCAGGAATAATAATGATCATTGGAGCATCTAGCCAAACATCACCAGGAATAATAATGATCATTGGAACATCTAACCAAACATCACCAGCAATAATAATGATTATTAGAGCATCTAACCAAACATCACCAGGAATAATAATGATCGTTAGACATCTAGCCAAACATCACCAGGGATAATAATGTTCATTGGAGCATCTAGCCAAATATCACCAGGAATAATAATGATCATTGGAGCATCTAGCCAAACATCACCAGGAATAATAATGATCGTTGGAGCATCTAGCCAAACATCACCAGTAATAATATTGATCATTAGAGCATCTAACCAAACATCACCATAATAATAATCATTGGAGCATCTAGACAAACATCACCAGGAATAATAATGATCATTGGAGCATCTAGCCAAACGCTACCAGGAATAATAATGATCATTGGAGCATCTAGCCAAACACCACCAGGAATAATAATGATCATTGGAGCATCTAGCCAAACATCATCAGGAATAATAATGATCATTGGAGCATCTAGACAAACAACACCAGGAATAATAATGATCATTGGAGCATCTAGACAAACATCACCAGCAATAATAATGATCATTGGAGCATCTAGACAAACATCACCAGGAATAATAATGATCATTGGAGCATCTAGACAAACATCACCAGGAATAATAATGATCATTGGAGCATCTAGACAAACATCACCAGGAATAATAATGATCATTGGAACATCTAGACAAACATCACCAGGAATAATAATGATCATTGGAGCATCTAGCCAAACATCACCAGGAATAATAATGATCATTGGAGCATCTAGACAAACATCACCAGGAATAATAATGATCGTTGGAGCATCTAGCCAAAATCACCAGGAATAATAAATATCATTGGAGCATCTAGCCAGGAATAATAATGATCATTGGAACATCTAGACAAACATCACCAGGAATAATAATAATCATCTAGCCAAACATCACCAGGAATAATAATGATCATTGGAGCATCTAGCCAAACATCACCAGGAATAATAATGATCATTGGAGCATCTAGCCAAACATCACAAGGAATAATAATGATCGTTGGAGCATCTAGCCAAACATCACCAGGAATAATAATGATCATTGGAGCATCTAGCCAAACATCACCAGGAATAATAATGATCATTTGAGCATCTAGCCAAACATCACCAGGAATAATAATGATCATTGGAGCATCTAGCCAAACATCACCAGGAATAATAATGATCATTGGAGCATCTAACCAAACATCACCAGGAATAATAATGATCATTGGAGCATCTAGCCAAACATCACCAGGAATAATAATGATCATTGGAGCATCTAACCAAACATCACCAGGAATAATAATGATCATTTGAGCATCTAGCCAAACATCACCAGGAATAATAGTGATCATTGGAGCATCTAGCCAAACATCACCAGGAATAATAATGATCATTGGAGCATCTAGCCAAACATCACCAGGAATAATAATGATCGTTGGAGCATCTAGCCAAACATCACCAGGAATAATAATGATCATTGGAGCATCTAGCCAAACATCACCAGGAATAATAATGATTATTAGAGCATCTAACCAAACATCACCAGGAATAATAATGATCGTTAGACATCTAGCCAAACATCACCAGGAATAATAATGTTCATTGGAGCATCTAGCCAAACATCACCAGGAATAATAATGATCATTGGAGCATCTAGACAAACATCACCAGGAATAATAATGATCATTGGAGCATCTAGACAAACATCACCAGGAATAATAATGATCATTGGAGCATCTAGACAAACATCACCAGGAATAATAATGATCATTGGAGCATCTAGACAAACATCACCAGGAATAATAATGATCATTGGAGCATCTAGCCAAACATCACCAGGAATAATAATGATCATTGGAGCATCTAGCTAAACATCACCAGAATAATAATGATCATTTGAGCATCTAGCCAAACATCACGAGGAATAATAATGATCATTGGAGCATCTAGACAAACATCACCAGGAATAATAATGATCATTGGAGCATCTAGCCAAACATCACCAGGAATAATAATGATCATTGGAGCATCTAGCCAAACATCACCAGAATAATAATGATCATTGGAGCATCTAGCCAAACATCACCAGGAATAATAATGATCATTGGAACATCTAGACAAACATCACCAGGAATAATAATGATCATTGGAGCATCTAGACAAACATCACCAAGAATAATAATGATCATTGGAGCATCTAGCCAAACATCACCAGGAATAATAATGATCATTGGAGCATCTAGCCAAACATCACCAGGAATAATAATGATCATTGCAGCATCTAGCCAAACATCACCAGGAATAATAATGATCATTGGAGCATCTAGCCAAACATCACCAGAAATAATAATGATCATTGGAGCATCTAGCCAAACATCACCAGGAATAATAATGATCATTGGAGCAACTAGCCAAACGTCACCAGGAATAATAATGATCATTGGAGCATCTAGACGAACATCACCAATAATAATGATCGTTGGAGCATCTAGACGAAACGTCAAGTGAGTAAATTTAGTTGATTATCGTGAAATCATTGCATTAGATTTACTTATTAAAAATTCATTCTTTCGTACCATTTAAAAAAAATTAAATTTAAAAAAAAATTTAAAAATAAGAAATTAAAAAAGACTGTACCCATGCAGACCACACCAGTTAAATGATCTTTCCCAACATGATTTTAAATGGTAAAGGGTGGTCATACTGGGTGTGGTCGGCATGGGTGCAGCCTTGTTTCTTCTCTTATTTAACATGTCCACCTAATATGGAGTTGTTTGTTCTTAAAACAGTGATGCTCTTGCTTCATGTTTGCTTGTCAGATGCTTCTGAGGAGGCAGGCTCTTCAGTTCATGTTGTTGGACACTACACATTATCAGCATGCCATGTTTTGTATGCTGACTGTATCCATGGAGGGTCAGCTACAGCCTCCTTAAGGACTTGGCAACAGCTTCCCTCTACCAACCAAACAGCAGATGTTTTGGTGGAGGGTCAGCTACAGCCTCCTTCAAGGACTTGGCAACAGCTTCCCAGGAGAACTCCACCAACCAAACAGCAGATGTTTTGGTGGAGGGTCAGCTACAGCTCCTTTGGATCTGGCAACAATTTCCCACGAGCGAGAACTCCAAAACGAATGGCAGAAGTTAGCGCAAGTCATTTGTTCTCATTCTGTTTATAATACACATGCCATCTCTGAGCTAACTCATCAACGAGAAGCCCTTACTCTCATCTCCTTTCAGCATTCAGGAAACATATTATAGAGTTGCTGCAAGGCATTGGAACATTTGTAGTCTTCTGGTACTAAATATCTTGTGAAAGGAGCGATTGCATGAAGTCATGCGAGTGGGAAAAATAGAAACTTGAAACAATTGCGTATTTCAAGGCTTACCCACGCCTACATGTGTGTGTACGTGTGTGTGTGTGTGTTGTGTGTGTGCATAACAGCTTACTAGCTTAGCAAATGCATGCTCAGAGACTTTTGGGAGCTAATATCGGCTGCAACACCATTTAGGAAGCTAAGAAGCTGCTAGTGTAAGTCTGAGAAACGAGCTTTGGTTATTCTAGAGCTTTCTTCTGTCTACCATTTTGAAACAGGGGTCAGGTCACTAGAGTGAGCGTGATACTGCACTCCTCTCCCCACCCAATATGCACATACCTATATCTACACTTTGATAAACTCACTGTAATATTTTCCTATACACTGTAGGTGTGGCGTTAGATATTCTTCTATATTCCTCTCTGGTTATTTAACGCTCCATTGCTGCATATCCATTAACTATCACTTTGCACCTTCCAAGACAGCAGGCACAGATGCCAGAGCAGTTGAGCAATTTAAGGTATGAATACTGTCATGACAGCTAGAAGTGACTTATACGTGTGGTATAGAGGGTGTCAATCCTGGTGACCAACCGACCATTATTGAAGTAGAGTAATTAATATGAGTACACAAGTATTAGAATTATATAGAGTAATTAATATGAGTACACAAGTATTAGAATTATATAGAGTATTTAATATGAGTATACAATTATTAAAATTATATAGAGTAATTATTATGAGTACACAAGTATTAGAATTATATAGAGTAATTATATGAGTATACAAGTATTGGAATTATATAGAGTAATTATTATGAGTACACAAGTATTAGAATTATATAGAGTAATTATTATGAGTATATAAGTATTAGAATTATATAGAGTAAGTATATAAGTATTGGAATCGCACTCGTCATGGAATATGGCAAGTCATTTCACTCGCAAGATGTATCTACACTCACTCTGGCCCACTAACTTGTGTAGTAAGATAGATAGATAGATATGTAAGTATATGCATACACACACACTGTAACCAAAATTAAAGGCATGTCCACACTGCACAAGTCAGCATGCATTAATTCACATTAATTTACATTAATTCACATTAATTCACATTGGTCGCGTCCACACTGAATTTGATAATGCGCATTAATCTGGTCCACCTGATTGGTGGTTCAAGTCGAAAAGACCAATAAATTAAAGCATTCAAATAACACTACACGGGTGTGCGTTGAAAAGAATTTCATTCACTCACGTCTTCGTGATGCTGCAGTTTGGAACTTTGGAGCTAGCTGTGTACTATCTATGGCTTTATAGACTAACTACATAGCTAGAGAATTGTTGCTATGTTTATATACCCTGCATCTGACTTCTGAAGTTCGTGCAGTCGCAACACTCCTTGGTTCTGCCTTTCCCTCAGCTCACCCCACTTGTTTCTCTGCAGAAAATGTTTCCTACACATCTGTAGGTAGCTGAAGAAAAGACGCAGAAACAAACTCCATCTCAACTACAGATACAGTAGATGATTTTGACTGACTGGTAGGCTGACTCGTAGGGCTTGTTTTGGTGCTAGTGTGATGAACAAGCATTGGTTTTTTCCTGGACCCAACCCACATTAATGTGCATGAGTTTAGGTGCAGTGTGGATAGACCTTAAGTCTCCCATATCAGCCTAAACGACCAACACTCTGACCAGCATGCATGGATCTTCCTCGATCCTCGTTTCATTAAAGCCGTTTAAGTCCTATACTTGGAAAATATCTGATGCAGCATGCCCAGAGCATTGCTTAATATCTTACGCAGCATGCCCAGAGCATTGCTTTTCAGCCCATAAGGTCGGTCAGGTCTAAGAGCATTGCCTTTCACCGCTTGAGATCTATACCTTGGAGAAGGTGAAGATGCCTATGACTTCCATTGCAAAGGCTTACTCACAACTATGGCAACAAGATATGAGGAAGAGTCATGCCAGAGTGATTGGTCTTGTGCTCATACCTGCCATGGCAGCATAGAGAAGCGGGGTCCAGGAGTCACTGCCCCCCCTGAGGCCGATAGAGGCACCATGTGCGACCAATAGCTGCACCACTTCACTAGATCAGGGGGTGAGGAGTGGGGTGCAGTGCGGAGTAGGGGGAGATGGAGGGAGGTAGATCAACCAGTCATCAACAATGTACAATAAGTAACGACAACAACACAACATCACAACAACATCACAACAACAACACAACAACACAACATCACAACAACAACATCACAACACCAATTAAATCTCTTCCTTCAAAACGGCAAACCATATCATAATTAACACAACACCCCTCACTCCTCCCCTTTGCTAAAAAAATATTACATCCCATCATTTTGAGCTTCACATGCTTATATGGTCTTGTGCAACAGTGGACGTGTGCACACTGCTATGCTGACTCTGTTCCTTGACATTCACATCATTTATTCGACAGATAGAAGCTTGGCTTGGAAACAAGCTAAGCTTTCAAAGTGCCAAGGATAGAGATCACTTTTACACTGCGATGTGCTCCGGCATCTCTCAGTGATTCATTTCCTTGCATGTTTAAGAATGGTTCCTCGTTGTATGCATGCTGTGTGTTACAACTTGGACAGCCAAACTCTCAGAACATTCCCAACCATCCCTCCCCCAGAGGAGGAAGGAAACAACTAAGATAATATAAGGATGATTCTTAGTCGACGATATTTCTCATAATAATTACAGCAGCAATGTTTCACCAAATATGCCAATAGTCTCTGCTCTATCAATTCACAATTTTAAATAGTTGCCCACTGTGAATGCCTGGAGGGACAACACATGCACATATGCATAGAAATAATAAGGAATTAACTGTAAGCAGTTTGAAGAGCAGTTTTTTTTCCTTCGCATTCCTAATAGCCTGCTCTAGCATTACATAATACCACACCTGAATTGCCTCCTGTAGTAGAGTTTTAATACCACACCTGAATTGCTTCCTGTAGTACAGTATTAATACCACACCTGAATTGCTTCCTGTAGTACAGTATTAATACCACACCTGAATTGCTTCCTGTAGTACAGTATTAATACCACACCTGAATTGCTTCCTGTAGTACAGTATTAATACCACACCTGAATTGTTCTGTAGTATAGTATTAATACCACACCTGAATTGCTTCCTGTAGTACAGTATTAATACTATACCTGAATTGCTTCCTGTAGTACAGTATTAATACCACACCTGAATTGCCTCCTGTAGTAGAGTATTAATACCACACCTGAATTGCCTCCTGTAGTACAGTATTAATACCACACCTGAATTGCTTCCTGTAGTAGAGTATTAATACCACACCTGAATTGCTTCCTGTAGTAGTACAGTATTAATACTATACCTGAATTGATTCCTGTAGTACAGTATTAATACCACACCTGAATTGCCTCCTGTAGTATTAATACCACACCTGAATTGCTTCCTGTAGTAGAGTATTAATACCACACCTGAATTGCCTCTTGTAGTACAGTATTAATACCACACCTGAATTGCCTCCTGTAGTAGAGTATTAATACCACACCTGAATTGCTTCCTGTAGTACAGTATTAATACCACACCTGAATTGCCTCCTGTAGTACAGTATTAATAACACACCTGAATTGCTTCCTGTAGTACAGTATTAATACCACACCTGAATTGCCTCCTGTAGTAGTACAGTATTAATACCACACCTGAATTGCTTCCTGTAGTGCAGTATTAATACCACACCTGAATTGCTTCCTGTAGTCTAGTATTAATACCACACCTGAATTGCCTCCTGTAGTCTAGTATTAATACCACACCTGAATTGCCTCCTGTAGTCTAGTATTAATACCACATTGCCTCCTGTAGTAGAGTATTAATACCACACCTGAATTGCCTCCTGTACAGTATTAATACCACACCTGAATTGTACAGTATTAATACCACACCTGAATTGCTTCCTGTAGTACAGTATTAATACCACACCTGAATTGCCTCCTGTATTACAGTATTAATACCACACCTGAATTGCCTCCTGTAGTAGTACAGTATTAATACCACACCTGAATTGCTTCCTGTAGTACAGTATTAATACCTGAATTGTCTGCAGTAGTACAGTATTAATACCTGAATTGCCTCCTGTAGTACAGTATTAATACCACACCTGAATTGCTTCCTGTAGTACAGTATTAATACCACACCTGAATTGCCTCCTTTAGTACAGTATTAATACCACACCTGAATTGCCTCCTGTAGTCTAGTATTAATACCACACCTGAATTGCCTCCTGTAGTAGAGTATTAATACCACACCTGAATTGCTTCCTGTAGTACAGTATTAACACCACACCTGAATTGCCTCGTATAGTACAGTATTAATACCACACCTGAATTGCCTCCTGTAGTAGAGTATTAATACCACACCTGAATTGCTTCCTGTAGTACATTATTAATATCACACCTGAATTGCCTCCTGTAGTAGAGTATTAATACCACACCTGAATTGCTTCCTGTAGTACAGTATTAATACAACACCTGAATTGCCTCCTGTAGTACAGTATTAATACCACACCTGAATTGCTTCCTGTAGTACAGTATTAATACCACACCTGAATTGCTTCCTGTAGTACAGTATTAATACCACACCTGAATTGCTTCCTGTAGTACAGTATTAATACCACACCTGAATTGCTTCCTGTTCTAAAATGCCGCAGAGTCCTGTGGCTATTGAGATGATATTTCACAGTTGTTGGCCAATCAGAATGCTATTAGACTTTCTTCAGTTATTAACCAATCAGAATGCTATTAGACTCTCTTCACAGTTATTAACCAATCAGAATGCTATTAGACTTTCTTCACAGTTATTACCAATCAGAATGCTATTAGACTTTCTTCACAGTTATTAACCAATCAGAATGCTATTAGACCCTCTTCACAGTTATTAACCAATCATAATGCAATTAGACTCTTCAGTTATTAACCAATCAGAATGCTATTAAGCTTCTTCACAGTTATTAACCAATCAGAATGTTATTAAACTTTCTTCACGGTTATTAACCAATCAGAATGCTATTAAACTTTCTTCACTGGTTAGCAGTGAAAAAGGTGAAATTGTCCTCTAATAAGGATGCACAAATCATGTTGGTATAGTAACCAATGTTATTTTCCTGTTAGCATGCAAGTTTCTCAGGATTCGTTCCAACCCACACACATGCCATCTACATATAATTTCAGTCATCGCATGGTTAAACATTCGACAAGTTCATCCTCATCCTCTACCCTGCGAATATTTGCTCCATGGACAAAAAGAGCCATCATTAAAAGATTCTGATAACAAAATCATATATTAACATAGGATAGCATGGTCCGTAGTGAAATTGGGAATAAATACCGCGAGTAATGTAGAGGTTGGTAATTGCACTTGGCTTCGCCTCGTGAAGTTTTCTTGCTATCAACACTAAATTACTTGTTGTATTTATACCCAATTTCACTACGGACCATACTAGCTCATGTTAATACTATACCACCACCATACCCAATTTCAGTACGGACCATGCTATCCCATGTTAATACCACCGTACACAATTTCACTACGGACCATGCTGGCTCATGTTAATACCATACCACCATACCCAATTTCACTACGGACCATGCTATCCCATGTTAATACCATACCACCGTACACAATTTCACTACAGACCATGCTATTTCATATACAAATAGTACCAAACTAACTACTCCCAGTTTGATGGGGTGAGTGAGTGAGCAAAAAACAGACTATTCACAAACTGATGACTTCAGCCGTCTCTTCCAGCCTTTGCTGCTGTTTCTGGAAGCTCTTCTGATAGCAAAAGCTGCACATGCATCTGTGCTTGCCTGGAATCACTCTGAAACCTTTCACTCTTGAGGAAGGAGGCGCTCCTGGATGGGTCCCCTTGATATAAGCTTTGTTGCAAACATAGAGTGATGTAGCTTTTGTTTGCTTGCCTGATTCTTGTACCAAACTGCAGCTTATTGGGAGGGAGGGGGTGGCGCTGCCTACAAATCCCCTATTTAAAAATAGTGTAACAGCAAACAACATGTACATCTCCCCTGCAACTTCCTAGTATCCTAAGCAGCGGCTTCGGCTGATTTTAATCCCCAAAACACTCCACGAAGATTGTAAACTGGCAGCCCAAAAAGTTAGAAACCGCGAAATTAATCTTTAGGATTTTGTAGCCATCTATCTATCTATCTATCTATCTATCTATCTACTCCCCATACATACAATATGTCCACCTGTATTAATTTTATTACAAGATTCCAAACTGTCCAATGCATTTGCAGCTACTCTCTATTCAGTAAAACACCCCCAAAACATTGGTAAAGGGTAATCAATTCCATAAACACGCTTGTGCACGTGCAACATCGAGTCTAGAGCTGAGTCAACAAGTAGCTACACATTTTCATACCAAGAAGTGATCAGTTAGTTTCGTCAAAGTTTTGCTCGTGGCAATAGTTAACAGCACAGACCCTTCAACAAAACTAGGTACACTATATACGTACTTATGATACATGTGTCTGTGTACCTACTTCAGTAATAAACATCGGCAAACAATAGCACCTAGGATGGGTTAGTTCTGGTGTTACACTGAGTAACTAGGTTAGTTCCAGTGTTACACTGAGTAACCAGGTTGGTTCTGGTATTACACTGAGTAACTAGGTTAGTTCTGGTGTTACACTGAGTAACTTCTTGTAGGTGGTTGCTTGACTATAAAAAAGAGGAACTTAGACAAAAAACCTTGAAGATGAATTTCAAGTCATGTGTTGAAAAGACAGAAATATTATAATTTTTTTTTTAAAGCAAAATATATATATATATTGGAAAAAGAAGAAACAAATGTAGGCGACAAACATTTAAAGGTCCGCTACCTACACCAATATTACGCTACTTTTTTATATTTATAATTGGTGTGCATTAGGCCAGTAAATGTTGGCGATCTGAATAAAAATTGAAGTTGATTATTGAAAAGGTGATTTTAAATCTCTTTTTTCTTTTTTGTTGTTTTTCTTTAAAAAATTGATTTTTTTCTTAATTTTCTTCGTTTTTTTGTTTTTCTTGTTTTTTTGTTTTTCTTCGCTATTTTATTTTTTTCCTTCATTTTTTTCTTCGTTTTTTCATATATTTTTTTCCTTCTTAATATTTTTTGTTTTTGTTTTCTTTTCTTCATTTTTTTGTTTTGTGTATATATTTGATACAGCTGTATGAAGAGTTCAGAGGGAGGTGGCGGGGAGTTAGCTATAGTATATATAAAAACCACAGGTGCTAAATAATACAACTGATTAACTTTACATTAGTCAGTCGACTCACAGATTGCCCGAGGTGCAGGCGAGGTGCAGCGCTGCATGTGACTGCTCGTTCCTCTGGTCCACCACCCTCACCCCATCCCCACAGCCCGCTCCCCCTCCCTCTTCTGCCTCACACAACACCTTCCTGACCACCTCCACATCTCCACTCTGCACTGCCAGACACAGAGACAGCGGCTTCTACAAGAAGAAGAGAAGCACAAAATTCCATTTAAAAAGTTTAGCAATATGTATGAGGGGTGGCTGTAATTCAAGTCACAAAATGTATGGATAAAAATGATTTCATTATAGGACTTTCGGTTGGGGGGGGGGGGGGGGGGCAACCTAATGGATGGCAAATTTGGGGGCTGTTAATTTTACTAGAGAAGGTATGGGAGGAAAGAAAAAATTTCCTCCTTTTTACAATCTTCTGAGATGGCGATTTTGAGTACCAAAATGTCTTTAAACTCAACTAGCAAGAAAAGACATTGCACATAGAGCACCCACCAGTAGCTGCCACACAGGGATGCTCTCGGGGAGAAGAGTTTTCCTCTAAGATTGAGCTATTTTGACCACCAAAATGGCGAGTCAAGACTAGTCCACACACCAACTCACTGTGTGAGACCTCACTCCAAAAAGGTTCAGCCAGCAAGCAGAAGAAAAAATACAGTATGCAATAAATAGCATGGATCATGTCTTGGATAGATACTGGTGGGGAGACTGAGAGAGTGAGTACAATTTTGCTGATACATTTACATACATATATGTGTGTGTGTTTATGGAGAGCTGCATGCAGGAATTCAGATGGTGTTGCAGAGAACTTGAGCTATTGGAAGTTGAACTGACTGGAAGAGGACCAAGCAGAGAATGGAGGTGAAATTCTGCCTTAGCTTCAAGTGAACACTTGTATGAACAAGAGAGAGAAGTATAACATATATGATAGGTACTATCTGTACAATGCACTGGTGTTATGGGTCCAACTTACATATGAGACAAGCTTACCAAGCCACAATGAAAAGTAAAAAAGACTCGTGGCTTTGAATGCTGTATAATCATCCATAATGTAACATCCAAAACATTCTTACTTGATCAGAGCTGACATTTTTTCCAATACCCATGAAGTATAGGATCCATCTTCTATATCCTATGATGGGTAGGTTCATCTTGGACTTAATAAAGAAAGTGAGCAAATTTTGTAGTCACTTTATAATTAGCTCTGATCCCTCGGGAGACAAACAATATACTTAGCTAGCTCAAGAATCAACCTTAGCTACTAGCTAATATCAGAAATTAGTTAGCTACTAAGATGATATATAGCCAGCTATTAGACAGAAATAAGCTTATAGCTACTCATATCTGAGCTCAGATTCCAATGTAGTCCAACATATTCAACAACTTCCACGGCAGACACATCGCGATCTTAAAAAAGGCGGGGGGGAAATAAGAAAGTTCAACATAGGTGGTACTATTGAGTCATCCCTAGCTATGAGCTAAAACTCGGCAAGTAGTTAGTTACATACTAGGCAAATACCTGAACAAAATTTGAAGTCTCTTCAGCAAGCTTAACCAAGTTCTAGTAGGTGACTGAACGCTAGAATAACTAGTTCAATAAGAAAGGCTATAGCCACAGAAGATGGAGAAACTCACTTGTCCAGAAAGGTCAGGTTGTGTTCAGTAAGAATGGAAGAACTTGTGATTGTTTTTTAACTTAAATCCAGCGTTATAGTAGTAAGTGCCTGAAGTACGTCCTGCTAACTTTTTTCTTTAAAAAATTGCACTGAGTATCATAGAGCCGTCTCTGCACCCATTTTTATGTCGTTTTTTTTTTAATCGACGTCATCCTACCAATAAGATTTTTTATTTGGTCCCTCATCCAGTAAGGTTCAACACCTCATTGTATGTATAGATATATTATACACCTGTATGTATGTATACATATATATTATACACCTGTATGTATTTATAGATATATTATACACCTGTATGTATGTATGTATAGATATATTATACACCTGTATGCATGTATAGATACATTATACACATGTATGTATGTATAGATACATTATATAGATACATTATACACCTGTATGTATGTATAGATATATTATACACCTGTATGTAGATATATTATACACCTGTATGTATATATAGATATATTATACACCTGTATGTATGTATAGATATATTATACATCTGTATGTATATATAGATATATTATACACCAGTATATATATATATATACAGACATATTATACACCTGTATGTATATATAGATATATTATACACTTGTATGTAGATATATTATACACCTGTATGTATATATAGATATATTATACACCTGTATGTATGTATAGATATATTATACATCTGTATGTATATATAGATATATTATACACCAGTATATATATATATACAGACATATTATACACCTGTATGTATATATAGATATATTATACACTTGTATGTAGATATATTATACACCTGTATGTATATATAGATATATTATACACCTGTATGTATGTATAGATATATTATACATCTGTATGTATATATAGATATATTATACACCAGTATATATATATATATATATACAGACATATTATACACCTGTATGTATATATAGATATATTATACACCTGTATGTATGTATAGATATATTATACATCTGTATGTATGTATAGATATATTATACACCTGTATGTATATTATACACCTGTATGTATATATATATATATTATACATCTGTATGTATGTATAGATATATTATACATCTGTATGTATATATATAGATATATTATACACCTGTATGTATAGATATATTATACATCTGTATGTATATATAGATATATTATACACCTGTATATATGTATGTATTTATGTATGTATGTATGTATGTATGTATGTATGTATGTATGTATGTATGTATAGATATTCAAGTTATAGGATTCTAACCAAAAAATTGTAGATTTCTGCCCAGTCACCTTTAATGATAAATGCTTTAATGATAAATGCTTACAATATTTATTATTACGAGCTCAATTGGGTCTAATCACACCTTGTGTAGAAGTGTGCACATCTTGCCACCCTTAGAGAGGTTCAGAGGTGTGTACCCTCCCACATCACGGCAGAACTCATTACCCCCGGCTTCCAGCAGCAGCATAGCTACTTCGACATGGTCATTAAGACTGGCATAATGAAGGGGCGTCCTCTGACGAGTCCCTCCTTTGGCGTTCACATCAGCCTAATGGGCAAAGGGCATTAAAAAATTAATAAAAACATATATAATTAATAAAAATGGTGAGGGTTGTTATTAAACTAAATTTTCGAGAAAATTAATATTCGCACAGTTCATGGTTAGAATCCAATCAAGGAATAGGTAAGGGACACCATGACTACAAGTCTGTCTGGTCCTCAGGTGTGGACACCACGACTACAAGTCTGTCTGGTCCTCAGGTGTGGACACCATGACTACAAGTCTGTCTGGTCCTCAGGTGTGGACACCATGACTACAAGTCTGTCTGGTCCTCAGGTGTGGACACCATGACTACAAGTCTGTCTGGTCCTCAGGTGTGGACACCATGACTACAAGTCTGTCTGGTCCTCAGGTGTGGACACCATGACTACAAGTCTGTCTGGTACTCAGGTGTGGACACCATGACTACAAGTCTGTCTGGTCCTCAGGTGTGGACACCATGACTACAAGTCTGTCTGTCCTCAGGTGTGGACACCATGACTACAAGTCTGTCTGGTCCTCAGGTGTGGACACCATGACTACAAGTCTGTATGGTCCTCAGGTGTGGACACCATGACTACAAGTCTGTCTGGTCCTCAGGTGTGGACACCATGACTACAAGTCTGTCTGTCCTCAGGTGTGGACACCATGACTACAAGTCTGTCTGGTCCTCAGGTGTGGACACCATGACTACAAGTCTGTCTGTCCTCAGGTGTGGACACCATGACTACAAGTCTGTCTGGTCCTCAGGTGTGGACACCATGACTACAAGTCTGTCTGGTCCTCAGGTATGGACACCATGACTACAAGTCTGTATGGTCCTCAGGTGTGGACACCATGACTACAAGTCTGTCTGGTCCTCAGGTGTGGACACCATGACTACAAGTCTGTCTCTCCTCAGGTGTGGACACCATGACTACAAGTCTGTCTGTCCTCAGGTGTGGACACCATGACTACAAGTCTGTCTGGTCCTCAGGTGTGGACACCATGACTACAAGTCTGTCTGGTCCTCAGGTGTGGACACCATGACTACAAGTCTGTCTGTCCTCAGGTGTGGACACCATGACTACAAGTCTGTCTGGTCCTCAGGTGTGGACACCATGACTACAAGTCTGTCTGGTACTCAGGTGTGGACACCATGACTACAAGTCTGTCTGGTCCTCAGGTATGGACACCATGACTACAAGTCTGTCTGGTCCTCAGGTGTGGACACCATGACTACAAGTCTGTCTGTCCTCAGGTGTGGACACCATGACTACAAGTCTGTCTGGTCCTCAGGTATGGACACCATGACTACAAGTCTGTATGGTCCTCAGGTGTGGACACCATGACTACAAGTCTGTCTGGTCCTCAGGTGTGGTCACCATGACTACAAGTCTGTCTGGTCCTCAGGTGTGGACACCATGACTACAAGTCTGTCTGGTCCTCAGGTGTGGACACCATGACTACAAGTCTGTCTGGTACTCAGGTGTGGACACCATGACTACAAGTCTGTCTGGTCCTCAGGTGTGGACACCATGACTACAAGTCTGTCTGTCCTCAGGTGTGGACACCATGACTACAAGTCTGTCTGTCCTCAGGTGTGGACACCATGACTACAAGTCTGTCTGGTCCTCAGGTGTGGACACCATGACTACAAGTCTGTCTGGTCCTCAGGTGTGGACACCATGACTACAAGTCTGTCTGGTCCTCAGGTGTGGACACCATGACTACAAGTCTGTCTGGTCCTCAGGTGTGGACACCATGACTACAAGTCTGTCTGGTCCTCAGGTGTGGACACCATGACTACAAGTCTGTCTGGTCCTCAGGTGTGGACACCATGACTACAAGTCTGTCTGGTCCTCAGGTGTGGACACCATGACTACAAGTCTGTCTGGTCCTCAGGTGTGGACACCATGACTACAAGTCTGTCTGGTCCTCAGGTGTGGACACCATGACTACAAGTCTGTCTGTCCTCAGGTGTGGACACCATGACTACAAGTCTGTCTGGTCCTCAGGTGTGGACACCATGACTACAAGTCTGTATGGTCCTCAGGTGTGGACACCATGACTACAAGTCTGTCTGGTCCTCAGGTGTGGACACCATGACTACAAGTCTGTCTGGTCCTCAGGTGTGGACACCATGACTACAAGTCTGTCTGTCCTCAGGTGTTGACACCATGACTACAAGTCTGTCTGGTCCTCAGGTGTGGACACCTTGACTACAAGTCTGTCTGGTCCTCAGGTGTGGACACCATGACTACAAGTCTGTCTGTTCCTCAGGTGTGGACACCATGACTACAAGTCTGTCTGGTCCTCAGGTGTGGACACCATGACTACAAGTCTGTCTGGTCCTCAGGTGTGGACACCATGACTACAAGTCTGTCTGGTCCTCAGGTGTGGACACCATGACTACAAGTCTGTCTGTTCCTCAGGTGTGGACACCATGACTACAAGTCTGTCTGGTCCTCAGGTGTGGACACCATGACTACAAGTCTGTCTGGTCCTCAGGTGTGGACACCATGACTACAAGTCTGTCTGGTCCTCAGGTGTGGACACCATGACTACAAGTCTGTCTGGTCCTCAGGTGTGGACACCATGACTACAAGTCTGTCTGTCCTCAGGTGTGGACACCATGACTACAAGTCTGTCTGGTCCTCAGGTGTGGACACCATGACTACAAGTCTGTCTGGTCCTCAGGTGTGGACACCATGACTACAAGTCTGTCTGGTCCTCAGGTGTGGACACCATGACTACAAGTCTGTCTGTCCTCAGGTGTGGACACCATGACTACAAGTCTGTCTGGTCCTCAGGTGTGGACACCATGACTACAAGTCTGTCTGGTCCTCAGGTGTGGACACCATGACTACAAGTCTGTCTGGTCCTCAGGTGTGGACACCATGACTACAAGTCTGTCTGTCCTCAGGTGTGGACACCATGACTACAAGTCTGTCTGTCCTCAGGTGTGGACACCATGACTACAAGTCTGTCTGGTCCTCAGGTGTGGACACCAGTGACTACAAGTCTGTCTGGTCCTCAGGTGTGGACACCATGACTACAAGTCTGTCTGGTCCTCAGGTGTGGACACCATGACTACAAGTCTGTCTGTCCTCAGGTGTGGACACCATGACTACAAGTCTGTCTGGTCCTCAGGTGTGGACACCATGACTACAAGTCTGTCTGGTCCTCAGGTGTGGACACCATGACTACAAGTCTGTCTGGTCCTCAGGTGTGGACACCATGACTACAAGTCTGTCTGGTCCTCAGGTGTGGACACCATGACTACAAGTCTGTCTGGTCCTCAGGTGTGGACACCATGACTACAAGTCTGTCTGGTCCTCAGGTGTGGACACCATGACTACAAGTCTGTCTGGTCCTCAGGTGTGGACACCATGACTACAAGTCTGTCTGTCCTCAGGTGTGGACACCATGACTACAAGTCTGTCTGGTCCTCAGGTGTGGACACCATGACTACAAGTCTGTCTGGTCCTCAGGTGTGGACACCATGACTACAAGTCTGTCTGGTCCTCAGGTGTGGACACCATGACTACAAGTCTGTCTGGTCCTCAGGTGTGGACACCATGACTACAAGTCTGTCTGGTCCTCAGTGTGTGGACACCATGACTACAAGTCTGTCTGTCCTCAGGTGTGGACACCATGACTACAAGTCTGTCTGGTCCTCAGGTGTGGACACCATGACTACAAGTCTGTCTGGTCCTCAGGTGTGGACACCATGACTACAAGTCTGTCTGGTCCTCAGGTGTGGACACCATGACTACAAGTCTGTCTGGTCCTCAGGTGTGGACACCATGACTACAAGTCTGTCTGTCCTCAGGTGTGGACACCATGACTACAAGTCTGTCTGGTCCTCAGGTGTGGACACCATGACTACAAGTCTGTCTGGTCCTCAGGTGTGGACACCATGACTACAAGTCTGTCTGGTCCTCAGGTGTGGACACCATGACTACAAGTCTGTCTGTCCTCAGGTGTGGACACCATGACTACAAGTCTGTCTGGTCCTCAGGTGTGGACACCATGACTACAAGTCTGTCTGTCCTCAGGTGTGGACACCATGACTACAAGTCTGTCTGGTCCTCAGGTGTGGACACCATGACTACAAGTCTGTCTGGTCCTCAGGTAGTGGGACACCATGACTACAAGTCTGTCTGGTCCTCAGGTGTGGACACCATGACTACAAGTCTGTCTGGTCCTCAGGTGTGGACACCATGACTACAAGTCTGTCTGTCCTCAGGTGTGGACACCATGACTACAAGTCTGTCTGTCCTCAGGTGTGGACACCATGACTACAAGTCTGTCTGGTCCTCAGGTGTGGACACCATGACTACAAGTCTGTCTGGTCCTCAGGTGTGGACACCATGACTACAAGTCTGTCTGTCCTCAGGTGTGGACACCATGACTACAAGTCTGTCTGGTCCTCAGGTGTGGACACCATGACTACAA